>JAPKLW010000667.1:313814-400484 GCA_026898455.1 Plectranthus barbatus
ATGCTTGGATTTGCTAACTTTACGAAACAATTTCAATAAGATGATTTAGGCCAATTCACATAACTCTAGTTATTACCCTTAGTACCGGTGTAACAACCGTAGATTAATCTCAATCTCAACCTAAGTCTAGGTATGTTAATCTCGATTAACTCCCAAAAGCTCAAGAATTTAATAACCTAGATGCCAATTCACCTATCTTCTAAATGAAACAACACCTAATTATTATTGCAATCCCCTCTAATTATCAAACCTATCAAGTTAGTTCATAGAGGCATACTTTCCAACACATGGTGATCAATCATGAAAGGAATACAAATTGAAATCCACAATAATAATCAAACCCTTGAAAACATCAATTACTCAAATCCAAACAATATTCAAATCAATCCCAATCTCATCTAAATCCTCAACGATGAGTTTAGCTACTCGTGAATATAATGAAAAACATCAAAATCCCAATTTGAATCATAGAAGAGGAAGAGAAAACAAGAAAGCTTAGTGTTTTAAGATGAGTCTTCAATTCTAGCTTCCAAGACTTCCTTCCACCTTCGATTCCCAGCCTTGAGACGTGAAATTCACTCCTTGTTCGTGCCTTTTTCTCTCTAGGGTTTTCAAATGTCGAACCCTTTCTTTGTGACACTCCTTGGCCTTTTATAGTTGAGAAATCCGCAGCCCTAGCAGTTCGATCCCGAACGGGATCCTCCTTTGAAAATTTCCATCCCGAGCGCGATGGATTAAACTTCACGCTGAAGAAACCCGAGAGGTCCCGAACGGAACGGAGAGGTCCCCAACGGGACAGGCTTCGGCCTTCCCATAAATTCTCCTCCATTCACGCCAAATTTCCGAGTTCTGAATGCACCGGAGCCTCCCGAGCATGGGTCCCGAGCGGGATCAGCCTGTCCCGAACGGGTGGGCCTCGAATTTCTGCCTTTTTGCCCCTTTTTCAGTCCCGAACGAGATATGTGTGTCCCGAACGGGATTTACTTCGCCCTTGGCATCAATTTAGCTCCAAAACTCGAGTTTCTAACACTTTTCGTGTCCTCCACACTCAAAACAACTCTAGAACACCAAGTGAAGGAAAATCATTGAAAAGAATAGATATGTGTGTGATTTGTGCACCTAATTCTCATCAAATCATTCAATTCATATTCCAAAAACAGTACAAATTACGCACATATCAAAAAGAGAAGAGAAAAATGAGAAAATTAATATGTTGTAGTTCACGAAAGTTTGAAACAAGTTATTAAGGGACCCTGAAAATTATAAAAGAGAAAGAAAAAAAATTGTGCATGAGAAGAAAAAAATTATGTGGTTATAATATGCTTGGATTTTTGGGTTTGATTGCAATACTTTGAGTCACTTAGCCAAATATATCCCACCTTTTAGGTAAGCCACATTACAACCAAATAAAGACCTTTCTGATTCCCTGAAAAGCCACACTAACAAGCAGTGGAGAGATGAGAAATTTGTCAAACCTATGGTGAGGTAAACTAAAACCTTGAATGAGTGAAATGCAAACCCTTTACTTGATTGAGCGATGAGTGCAAACACTGCCCGGTGAAGTTCCTCCTCAATAATTTAACAATGAGAATGTGTTTGGATTGCATGATTTATGTGAATAAGTGATACTTAGATTACAAAAGAAGCTTGTGAGGCATTGCACACTTGTATCTGCATTTGATTCGATTTCTTTTCTGTGAATTGATCGAGGACGATCAATGGTTTAAGTTTGGGGGAGTTGATAAGTTAGTATTTTTACCAACTTATCTAGTTGTTCTTTGACTGGTTGAGTGATGTTCAGATTGTTTTTAGTGTCTTTTTCGTGCATGGATTGGCTTTTGTGCTCGTAATGTTGTGTTTGATGAATCATGCAGGTTTTTAGTTGAAAACAGGGAAGAATCAGAAAAGTGCTTGAAGGTCTACGTCAATCGACGCCAGGGCACGTCGATCGACGAAGACATCTGGGTGGAAGCGGTCGACGAGAGGAAATGAGAGATTGACGGAAGCTGCGAAAACAAAGCCACGTCGATCGATGCAAGGTGGCGTCGATCGACGAGGGTGTTCCAAAGGCGTCAATCGACGCTGATCTCCTACGATCGACGCGACTGCGGGATTTCCTAATCTAAACCTGATTTGAAGATAGAGTCATATCTAATCCTAGATGATGTTTGATACATCTTTCATTATTATAAATAGCCATGTAAAATTCGAATTTAAGTGTGCAAATCAGTAGAGAAATTAAGAGATTTTAGAGTTGAAGAATTTAGAAGATTTCCAAGAGTTTTTAGAGTTTATGTGTGAAGACAGAATTTTGTGGGAAGACATTCAGACCCAAGTTTTTATGCAATTCAGGTTTTATTTTTCTATGATGAATATTACTATGAATATGTGTAACTAACTTCCTTCTCAGATTCTAGGGTTTCGAATTATCAATGTATACATGTTTGATTAATTGAGTTATTTTCCCTTTTCCTTTGTAGTTTGTGAAATCTGTGTTTATTCATAATCTTGAGTTTGCTGGCCACATCTTAGGATTATATAGTTGATTACTTGAGACGTAACTGAAATGGTTTTCAATGGAAAGAGATTTTCACAATATAATTTGATTTCTTGTCGTAACTGAAGGAGATAAATTATAGGAATAGATCCGTAGAATTATGGAGTTAATTAATTGATCTTGAGACCGAGTGGAGATAGGTAATTAATTAATCTACTCTATTAATTGTCCAACAAAGTTCATAATATCTTTTTCTGATGTTTCACTACGAAGAGGAATTAAATTGGGAATTAATCAATTCATTCATCCATGTCATACTTGATATGTAGATATCCCTGGAATCTTTACTTCTCATAATCATTTCATCTAAAGTTTTTTATTTTATCTGTTTGATTTTAATTTGCAAACATTACGATTTTCGAAATAAACAAAACCCAAAATTTGATTTTTCCTAACCAACATTTTGAGAACTTCTGATTTAGTACTTAAGGTTTTTCATTATTGCATTCCATGTGGGATCGATAATTTTTTATTTGCCACTATATTATTAGCTTTGCTAAGTCACTGTTCAATAATTTTAGTGATCATGTTGCCTATCGATTTCTAGTACACAAGTTGGACAATCCGAATGTGACTGAAGGCACCACTATAGAGTTAAGCAATGCTATATTCTTTGATCACATCTATCCTTGTAAAGATAAGGAAGATGTACCGACTATGTCTAGAAAAAGGACATATGAAGAGACTACTAGTTCTACTCCTATAGAGGAAGAACTAAGAAGTAGTCAAAGGGCTAGAGTGGCTAAAAGTTTTGGTCCGAATTTCATCACCTACATGTTGGATGATGAACCTCGAACCATTAAAGAAGCCTTAGCTAGACCCGATGCCTCACTATGGCAAGAAGCCATTAATAGTGAGATTGAATCGATTACACAAAATCATACTTAGATTTTGGCCGATCCCCCAAAAGGTTGTAAGCCCTTAGGATGTAAGTGGATTCTTAAAAGAAAGTATAAAGTCGATGGTTCGGTTGATAAGTATAAAGCTCGCCTCGTGGCAAAAGGCTTTAAACAAAGAGAGGGAGATGATTTCTTCGATACCTATTAGGGTGCTTATAGCGATTGCTGCTTTGCACAATCTTGAAATACACCAAATAGATATGAAGACAGCCTTCTTAAATGGAGAGCTAGAAAAAGATATCTATCTGGATCAACTCGAAGGATTTGTAGTACCCGGACAAGAGAGAAAGGTAAACAAATTGGTTAGATCCTTATACGGTCTTAAACAAGCACCCAAGCAGTGGCATGTTCGGTTTGACAATGCGATGTTGTCAAATGGATTCAAGTATAATGAATGTGATAAATGTGTGTACTACAAAGGCATGTTTGACAATTTTGTGATTGTCTGCCTCTATGTAGACGACATGTTGATCATGGGAAGGAATCAACAAGTAATTGTTGATATTAAACGAATGTTGGATAAGAACTTTGACATGAAAGACATGGGTGTGGATGATGTGATTCTTGGAATCAAAATCATAAGAAAACCTTATGGAATTCTCCTATCACTATCTCACTACGTTGAGAAAGTGTTAAGGAAATTCGATGCTTATGTTAGTTCACCAGCCAAAACACCATTAGAGCTCAATGTTCACTTTGTTAAAAACAAATGTGGCCCTGTTGGTCAAGAGGAATATGCAAGGGTCATTGGTAGTCTAATGTATTTGACTAACTGTACTAGACCGGATCTTGCATATGCGGTGAACAAATTGAGCAGATACACGAGCAATCCCAATAATGATCACTGGAAGGCTCTTGTAAGAGTTTTGAGATACTTGAAGTATACTCTTAACTTAGGGTTGTATTATAAAAGTTTTCCACCTGTACTTGAAGGGCACAGTGTTGCAAATTGGATCTATGATTCAAATTACTCCCACTCCTCAAGTGGATACGTATTTACAATCGGTGGGGGGGCAGTGTCATGGAAATCTACAAAACAAACTTGTATAGCTCGTTCACAATGGAATCCGAGTTCATTGCTATAGATAAAGCGGGTGAAGGACCTTCTTTTCTACTTCAGCCTTGAACTCTTTGAATTTCTCAAAGCATTCAGACTTGTAGCGAAGCAGGTAAACGTATCCGTACCTTGAGTAATCGTCAATGAAAGTGACGAAGTACTCGTTGTAGGAACTGAGTCTACAATAGGCGACATGAATCGCCATTTATTAAAACTCCGGATTCGATTTATGGATATCAAAATAAATATCATGACAAACAGCAAATGCCCTATGCATGCTCCTATTTAATTTAATTCGTAGATTCAAAGGGATACCTTAAACTCCAAGGACTGATCTACAGATCTAGATCGATGACGGCAATGAAGATGGTGCAGATCTGGATCTGGAATCGATCAAAACGATGGTGTTCCTACAGATCTGATCTTCTGATCTGTTCCCTTGCTCGATCCGGAAATCTGGTGAGGATACGCTACCGGATCTACAGCCGCCCACTCTCTTACAATCTCTCTAGGGTTTCAAAATGAAACTTCAAAACTAATGTGGGCTAGTGAGAGATCATCTATTTATATAGATCTGAGAATGGGCTATTAGGGTTTAATAAACCCTAATGGGCTCTGAGCAGTTGGGCCAGACCAGGGATCAAATGCAAATAATAAAGTGGGCCTCCTATTAATTAATTCCATGTTCAACCCAGAACATAATTAATTAATAAACATTAATTCATGCCACCAGAGAATTAATGCTGACCTACCCCTTTATTACCACGTTATTAGGAATGGGTTGCATTGACTTGGTTAATCCCCATATTTAAGGTTTCAGACATTCATTAATTAATTCAGCGTATGACAATTAGCTGTAATTAATTAATCTCTTATTACTCCTGAGTAGTACCACTCAACCCTTATCGCTTATGCTTGAATCAATGATTCAGCCTGCAGGACTTAGCATAATGAACCTCGTGAGCTTCCCAGGGAATGTCACCGTCCTGAAACGGATATGGTTATCTAAATCCAGCCTGAGAAAACCCCACACAAGCTGCCATCACCCAAGATGCAGATATACGAGTACATGTAAGACTCTCCACCATAGCAAGTCAAAGTGACAGTCAACCCATGTGTGCCCCTCAGCTTTCAATAGACTTTAGATCCGACCAAGTTACCGAGATCTTTACTCATTCATATGTCAAGTAGAATGGTTCATCTCACTGTTGATCCTATCAATACATTGAGATGTACCGGTCACAAAAAGCAGTCAAGATAAACCACTTATGGACTTATGTGCCGCAGCCTAAACCGACAGCCAAACCAGAAACTGTCTCAGCTGTGATAACTGTTTATATCTCGCTAGGTCGAACGATCTATACGATCTTCTGTGATCTCTTACACACCATATGATCTCCCTATCGACGAGATAACTGGATGTGTTTGTTCGCATCGTATGATTGTTAATTCAGACAGGAGTTGTTTATTGCAAGCCATTAATGATTACCAGTATATCAAACATAACGTTTCCTAATATACCAATCATAATGCTTTTATGTATACAATTCCAACACTCGTACCCTCCACGAGCCTGCATGGACATCGATCCACATAAGTCAGAATGGATCAATTCCAACACTTCCTCTGCTCGAGGCTGACTAGCATAGTTGACATCTTGCCCTCGATGCAGGATTCGCAGACTTGATAAGGTACAGCCCGGACTAGGTCCAATGTACCGTCATCTACAAGTCTTTGAATCCGCTTCAAGCTGATGTGACCCAGTCTCAAGTGCCAGAGATATGTAAGATCCTCATCAGAAGAAGTAAGTTTTCTCTTCCTATGATTATCAACTGCGGATGAATAACATGCAATACTTGCGGAAGACTTATGATTACAGTTAACAACATAGAGAGAATTATTCAGCATTCCACGACAGATAACACCGTTATTACCAATGATAGAAACACCACTATCAAAAATAACTGAATATCCATCAACATAAAGTTTGGAAACTGAAATAAGGTTCCGCCAAAAATCCGGCACGTACAAAACATCTCTCAAAGTTAAAACAGAATCATCAAAGTACAAGGTGAAATCTTCAATGGTAGCTGCACTCACTTGTGCTGCGTTCCCCATCGAGATGGTAACCTCGTCATTCTTCAGCACCCTCCTCGGTGTGAACCCCTGCAAAATGTAACAAACATGATCAGTTGCTCCAGTATCCACTACCCACGAATGAGTAGAAACCGATGCTAAACATGTTTCCGTTACAAATGCAAATGACGTACCTTGTCCCTTGGCATTCGGACAATCCACCTTTCCGCATCCAGCACACTCGTTCTTCTTTGGAGTGACCTTGGCTCTCTTCCCCTTCCTAGACTTGCTATCACTGCTTGTTTTCCTGAACTTGCTCTCAGCACCATCGTCTCCAACCATAGAGGTTGTCGAACAAGTACTAGAGCCAAACAGAACAGGTTTCCGTGCTCGCATGGTAGACTGCTCCACTACAAGATCCTCAAGCAGCTCATGCAGAGCATACTCTCCCCTTGCAGTAGCAACTACCTTAAAGTCATAATAGGATTCCGGAAGAGAATTCAAGATAATATCAATCTCGCCTTGCGCACTGATATTACCACCCCGCACAGTAAACTGTCTCATCAGATCAATCAAAGACATCATGTGCGTAGTCACTGAACTATCCTCAACCATCTTCTTGCACACAAGATTGTGCACAAGCTTACAGTTAATAGTTCGCTCCACTTTGCCAAAGGCTGTCGAGAGTTCCTTCCAAAGCTCTCCAGCCCTTTCGAGGTGTTCATACTTATGCCTTAATTCTCTAGACAGGGAACGCGTGATGAGCCAGAAGGCAAACTCATCAGCATCCTCCCATCTGTCATAGAATTCAAGCTCAAGCTCGCACACTCCTCTTTGAGAACGCAACAGTGGATCCATGTAAAGAACATGTGCTAGATTTTTCAGATAAAGGATGTGTTTGATACAGAAACTCCATTCATGGAAGTTTGGACCAGTTAGAGGATTGAGAGCAAGTATATGATCGACAGTGGACATAGACATATCTGAAACAATAAAGAATCTTAAATAAGAACATACATGTTGAACTTCGAAAACAAATGCATTGAAAATATTTTAATAAATCAAATACAAATGTTTTCCACTAATTGCCCAAGAGTTCCCACCGCAAGCTACACTCGTAGACGTTTACGATGTCACCCTCAACCAGAACTGCGGGTTTTAAGCCCCAATCCATTTAATTTCACTACCATGTCAGGATGCTTTTGACACTAGAAATTAATAATTAGTGAAAACCTTAGACCAAGCCATCTCTCAAGAACAGGGATGCAATTCTTGCATTATATTCTAAGATGCTTCTAAGCAATTAACCACAAATTTAACTCCGGCCAAATGAGACAGTTTAGCATGGCACGTAACCATACCGCACAGCCCTTAAAGCTTTTGTTATCTATAATTTAAATCAATCCTAGAATACTTGTGAAAGAGGTCTACGCAAGCTACACTCGTAGACGTTTACGCAAAGCCCTCCCACTATTCACATGATTTAAATTATTTGTCTAGAAATCCCAACAACCGTACCCATGCACCTCTAGGAACTAGCAAGCTACACTCGTAGACGTTTACTAGAACGAGAGATACACTTACAGCCTAAGACCGCTTTGTGAAGGTCTATTGATTTTAATTAAAAAATCTGCTTAGTATTTTTCTTTTAAAAGGTTTCTTTATGCGCACACATAATTTCTTTGTCATTATATTTTCCAAATTTTTGCATGTAACTAAACAAGCCCAAAAATTCCCAAAATATAATCCAACAAAAGAAATTAATCACATAAGCATGCTTGAAAAGTTGTAAATAATAAAAGCGATAAAACATGCTTTTCCTATTATCTACACATGCTTAATTGCGCACATAAATAAATTACATATCATACGAGGACAATTAAGGCAAACAAAAATTCCTCGTGGCCCCAAAAATAGAAAAAAAATTAAATTCTATCTATTACAATATGAATTTTGAATTAATTTGGATAAATCCAAATCTTCCAAATCTTCAAGGGCCTTCAAATCTGGATACACCAAATCTTTTGGATTTTACGCCTTTGTGATCTGATGATTTGCCCTAACCCTAATGCAAACCCTAGGGTTTACACAGGATTGTGCAAACTACCAAAACACGAGCCACCACGACGGGATAGCAGCCAACGACGACCGCAGCTGCCGCCGACCAGCCGCCTGCCGCCGCCGCCGGACCCAGCGCCGCCTTGCGCCGCCGCGCGTGCTCGTCCCAGCCTCGCGCGCGCAGAGTGCGCCCTGCCGTGTCGTGCCGCCGTCTGCCGCGGCTGCACGTGCGCGCGGCCTCCGACCGCCGCCATGCACCGCCCTTCGTCGGCTCCGTCTTCGTTCTTCGTCCTCGACCCGTCCAATTACAAAATTTGAAAAATACAGAAATCTATTCTATTACAATTTTTCAAATCTATACTAATCACGGATTTTTTCATGATTTTACAAAAACAATTCAGCCCTACACGGATAAACCACCGCAGGCTGAATCAACGGGTTGCCACGAGGAACAAAAACAAACATCCACAAAATAATAAATTCATACATGCATATCGAATTTAATTATGAACAACAGAGCCATAAAATAGAAACCTGGCTCTGATACCAATTGTAGGGTTTTACCGTGAACCGAATCACCAAAACCAAACTGAACCGGATCGATTTATGGATATTGCTCATAATTAAAATTCACAAAAACCTAGCATGCTCCTATGAATTTAATACATATCGTGGATTGAGGAATTATCGTTATTCCGTCGTGTTTGAAACGATCTTTTGCATTTGAATTTCCAATTTGAAATCAATCACGCAATCCGATTTAATCTGCGGAAACAGAAATTAGAGATCTAATTTCTATATTAAAATCGAAAACAAAAGGGAAGAAAGAAAGAAATTTGTTCTCCAGATTAGATCTTCAGATCTGTATCCCGGTGCTGGTCAGACCTACTACTGGTGAGGACTCCGTAGATCTGTGGCTTGAGCAGGACCAGAATCGAAATTCTCCTCCTCTCTCTTTCTGAAGTCGGCGCCTCTCTCTCACTCTCTTAGATCTAGGGTTTTTCAAATTGTGTTATGAAGTGGCTAGGGTTTCAGAGAGTGAGAGGTCTATTTATAAACCTAAGGTTGTAAAACCCTAGTGGGCTCCTGGGCTCAATTCAGCACACTTATTGGGCCAGACCTGGGACCTAATGCAAATAATAAAATGGGCCTATAAATTAATTAATTCACATGTCCACAACCCAGGACACAATTAATTAATTAATATTAATTCTTTTTCACCACAGAATTAATACTGACCTACCCCTTTATTACCACGTTATGAGAACAGGTTGCATTAATTGAGAATCCCCATATTTAAGGTTACCGGACATCCATTAATTAATCGGAGCCTCAGATAAGCTCTAACTACAATTAATTAATATCTTATTATTCCTGAGTAGTACCACTCAAACCTTATCACTCGTGCCTGAACTTAATCAGCCTGCAGGACTTTGGCATGATGAATGTTATTGAGCTCCTCAGGGAATGTCCTCATCCTATTACTCGGATATGGTTACCTAAACCCAATCTCAGGCGGTACTACACGAACTGTTGTTACCCAAGATGTGGATATACGAGCACGTTACTTAGGCTCTCCACCATGGCAAGTCAAAGCAACAGTCAACCCGTGCAAACCCGTGAATCTTCGTTAGGGTTTGGACTCAATCAATATAACGAGATCTTGTATTCACTGAAGTGAGACAGACGAATACATCTCACTGCGGTCCATCAATACGCCACCTCTGCGTACCAGCATGTCAAGTAACCAAGACAAAGTACTTATCCCGACAATGCCGCAGCCATCGGGACAGACGTATCCTCATACGCTGTCTCGGCTGTGATCAGGTTTATGTCTCACTAAGTCAAGTGATCATACTGTCTTCTGCGATCTACAACATGCCGTATGATCGTCCCTATCGGTGAGACAAGAGAATACCATTGTTCATACATGTACGATTGTTAACAGATAGGAGAAATAAACCGTTGTATACTCATTATAATAAATTCTTTCAGTATACAAAACCCATCAGAATCATCGTGAATAATGTAGATTCATACGATTTTTGTTCCAATCCCTGTGCGGTGTTAGGTTGTAGGGCTATAATTGACGTTTTATTTGGAGTGGTCTAGGGCTTAATAACGTAGCTGTTTGCAAGTTTTAGCATCATCAACCGTTAGCTCGCCGTGACAAGGGGTTAACGAGTGTAGGGTCAATTGCTCAATCTCCTAGGGATTAAAATTGGTTTACATCACGATTTGATTGAATTTGCACACATTTGATATTCATTCAACATTCACTCTTATCTCATTGTTATACTTGGTACTTTGTCTACCTACCTTGGTTGAATTGTTTGATTGTTTAGTCTTGAGTTTGATAATTGATTCATGATGGTTATGTTTGATGTGTTTGTTATTGTTTTAGGATAGATTACTATTTTGCCTAGTTAATATAAACTATCAACGACTTGTGCTTGCCTAGCTATAAAATCCTTCAAACGAGTAAATGATGTTCACTTGAGCGAATTGAAAGAACCTGGATTGATAAATTTAATGTGAGAAAGTGTTGCAATTTCACCGTCATCAGGGGGCCGCTTCAAATGAACACTTATGAAACTAAATGGGGTGTCCATGGCCCGTAATGGAACCAAACGTGAGAATGAATGAAGGTTGAAATGTTAATGTTTCAATGTTGTTGACTCGGTACACACGATGGAGGATTAGTTCGAGGTACCCCTACCACTAAGCCGCCAATGTGCCCGACGATATTGTAGATGAATGGTTCAAAGTCATAAACTACCTGTTCAGGTGCATTAACATCTCTCGAAAACTGAGTTGGCTATTGCATCATGCATTTCGGCATTTCCACTCAAGGGGGGGATTGTTGGTAATTCGGGTACTTCGTAGTAAATTTCCAATGTGAAATATTTAATTTTGTCAAAATTAAATATTACCTACTTAATCTACGCGACGAGTAGATGATCTTGGTATATTTATTTTCTCAAATCCGAATTCTGGTGAGTGAGAAATGAGTCCACGAAGTGACACAGTTGGTGGGATTATTACATAAGTGAGTTGTGTAATAAATGAAGTGTCACACATTGATTAATTAAACTAATTAATCTATGTTTAAATACCTCAATGGTTGAGGTGTATAATAACCATGTGTGCAGTGTATGTGGCACCCGGTGGTGTCCTCGCGTGCCGCGCTGCCGCTCGCCTCGGCCTACAGCCTCAGCGAGGCCGTTGGCCGAGCGCCCACGCCCTGTGCCTTGACCTCGGTCCCGACTCTGGCCCAGCTTGGCTCGGTCTTGATTATCGGTTCTTGGTTCTTGGCAATTGGTCTTTGGGCTCTTGGGTCCTTGGTTTGGCTTGGTCCGTTGTGCCTTATCTTTTTGGGCACTTTAAGTCAGCCTGCGGGCTCGACACATGGATTGTTGATGTGGCTGGTCCTATCGACGTGGTGGCCACGATGCATGTGACGTTGTTGATGAGTCAGCCACGTGTTGCAAATGAGTGTTGAACCGTTACACCACGTTTAGCACATGGTGAATTACACACTGCGCACCTCCGTGATTGGTGCATCGGTTACTCCGTATCACCCGCCTGTAATGGCTCAGTCTTGATGGCTGCGACCGTGACCGACAGGCTCCCCCCAGGTGGTACATGTCTATAAATAGGCATGCATAGGCCTGTCTCCTGTCCCCAGTCGCCCAGACATCAGACAAGCTCACTTAGTCTGATACTGCACATTTATTCCCATATTGCTGCATCTTTTTCGTTGTTTTTAAGCAACTCAGTTTCACCTCCGTTCAGTTCGCGGAGCCTTTCCGATTGCATTGCTGTCTCGAAAAGGACAAAATCATTTTACCTTTGGGGACGATCACCGATTAACGAGCACTACGTTGGCAAATTTGTCTTGCGGGAAGAAGGCTTTCTCGGCTCTGCTGTGTTTTATTTCAATTTAATTATTTTATTTTATTTATTCTCGTACTAGTAGTACTTTCAGTCCTACTTGTAAAAACTTGTTGTACTAGACACAATTTGTTGCAGTGTTTTCAGTCCTATACTACAGATCTCATATCCAACAAGTGACGCCTTAATAACCTATATTTTCCAAATGCCAAACTGAACATTTTCCATCAGCCAAACTAATATGAAATTTGAGCCAAAGAGCGGACCTTCATGCAAGTCTTCTTTTTCCACATTCAATGCAAACAAACTTGTGTACAAGTACACTCAATGCCATACTTTGTTCCCTTATCAATTTACCTCCCAATAAGATCAAGTTCAACCAAGGGGCTCATTGATTCGAAGTTTCAATGTTAACAAAATATTGATAATAACAATAATGGCAATCCTAATAAGAGTATGAATTTTTTTAAGACTCAACCTACTCAATTTGACTTTATAAGAATCTCTTTGATTCCTTTACGTTATGAAGGTTCTGGTGAGAATTGAAGCAAACCAAAGCAACCACGAGTTTTGCGAACCCAAAAAGGTGGACTTTGTTATAAAACTACAACAAATGAGGCAATTGAGCTCCAAAATATGATTAAAAAGCATTATTTTCTTTTGATTTGAATATCATGACCTAAATATTTTCAATGTTCTCTAGTTGTCTTCTTAACGAGGGAGCCTCACTTATAAAAGAACATCTCATATAGTGTATGGATATTAGCTCTGCAGAAATAAGAGCTTCTTAACGATCGTGCCTAGGGTTATATGAGATTTCATGATTGAGTGGACTCTGATGCCATCATGATAGGGTCATTCTAGTTGAGTGTGCATCGCGGCTGGTATAGGCGGTCACCTCCTGGATCGCATCATTTCTAAAATATGTAGGTTGATGAAGTGATGGAGGCATGACGAGCTGCTGGTCGAGCTCAAATTCACATACCCTTTTTGTAATAGTTGGAAGATGAAATTAGTATCTTCATATACACACTTCAATGTTAACTTTCCATTGCTAGAATAAGTCCATCTGATGAACAAAACTGTTACATTACATTATTACTCATAATATCTCGAGAAGCCATGATCCCTTTCTCGAAGGCGCTCTCTTTCTTTTGTCCCCATGCTTGGGAAGAATGTATGAATTGCTTCTTTTGTCATCTTACATCCTTACAAAAGTTCTAGTCCCCAATCATGCATGTTATGTTCTCAATTCTTCTTATGCATTTCCTCTTGTTTGACAATCGGGGTGTGACAAATAGTATCATGCAAAAAAATTCCCTTGATAATTTGGTTGCTTTGATTTAACAGGTGTGAGTTTTTAACCTTACCACCTTATAATTTATATTTTTATCATTTCAATAATTAGTAGTATTTTTATTTTAAAAATAAAATTACAAAAAACCAAATAAAAGAAATAAATATAATGTCATTAGTTAGATGGTCATAAATAAATTATTGAAAGTAATTGTGGTTGGGTCGGGATAATAATTAATAATGTGAAAGAAAATAAATTAATTAAATATTAAAATAATTGATTTTTTTCTTGTTATTTATAATCTTACAATAGGATATTGCAAGCGTCCTAGTTCAAAACCAAGTTGATGGTTTAACATGATTTTTCTTCCGTGTCAATCAACTCAGTAAATTTTCTATTTCATCGGATTTACTCTTTCTTTTCTATTTTCCCTTTGTTTTGAGAGTATTCACAACATGCATACAATCTCCTTGCGGCAAATGGGAAACTAAAAAAATATATCAAGATTAATTGTGAGACTGAGAAGAAAGGGGGAAAAAAACTGAAACTATTTACAATCTTACTATCTTCTTGGTGACGTGTTGGGTTAATTTGTTTCCTACTAAGAAATCTCCTTAAACCTGAAATAAAGAAAACGAAAATCATTTTAGACAAACGTTAGAGAGAGCTAACTAAGTCAAATACAAAAACTTACATTAAATTGTTTAATGATTGATCAATCGAGTACATATCCATATATATCTGAACCTAAATCCATATCATTTAAAATACTCCCTCTGTCCCGCCAGATTAGTCCATATTTCCATTTTCGTCTGTCCCACCAGATTAGTCCACTTTCCTAAAATGGAAAAAAAATCTCCTCACATCAATAAAATATTAATTCCACTACACTCACAAACATTGGTTTCTGTGCCGAAACCAAACTGGACTAATCTAATGGGACGGAGGGAGTATTTTGTAATTTTTATTGTGTTTGGATATGATATGAATATCTTTGGACAAATGCCGACTTAGTTTTCAATATCAGAAGTTTTTAGAAGCACAAAAATTACTAAAACTCGTTGCTTTCTAAAGAATTATTCAAATTTTGATTTATTTATTAGTAATCCGAACTCTAAATTACAACATAATGAGATTCAAGAGTTCACTTTGTTATGTTTAATATTATTTAAAATATATATGTATATATAGGGAGCGGATCCAGTGAGAAAACTCTTAACGTGAGAAAGTGAGAAAGATGCTTGATTGCATTCACGGCATTGCTTGATTGTATTTAGGTCGTTGCTTGATTGCAATGTTGCTTGATTGTGCTTTAGTTGTTGCTTGATTATTTTGTTGCTTGATTGCATTTTAGTTGTTGCTTGATTCAATATCAACCATTGATTTTTTTAGATCTGATGGACATGATTCATTCTTTTTTCTCACATGGGAATTTTTTTTTTACATGATCCCTCCTATATATATATATGTATATATATATGGAGTGAATCATATACTAAAAATTAGTTTGTACTAAATATGAATGAATCTACATCATTCATCTCAAAAAAATCAATGGTTGATATTAATTTTTTTTTCCAAATTTCATGCTTTTTTGTTTTATAAATCATGCTTAAATCGAATTAAGCGTGATTTATAAAGCAATTAAGCACGAACGTACAATTATGCTTGATTTTTTAATCTTTGATACCTTAATCTCAACCATTGATGCTATCAATCTAATGGCTGAGATTCATTCCTATTTCGCACAAATTTTATTTTTAGCACATGAGTGTATTTCTCTCTCTCTCTCTCTCTCTCTCTATATATATATATATATATATTAAATTAAAGTAGTCTAAATCACGATTACCATCAAGATTTTTCTATATTTTTTAGTAATTTTTTAAAAATATATTTAACTCTTATTCAACAATATAAGTTCAACTAATATATTAAATGCTAATTCTGTCACATTTTCAAAAAAAAAAAAAATCACATCAATATTTGATATCATTTTTTTTAAATTTTAATTACTAATATTTTATATTATAACATATATATACAACAAACAATAATAATTTCAATAAAATTTATTTATCATTTTTTCTGTAAACAATACATTTTCACTAAATTATTTTATTTACAATGTTTAAAAAATAAGAGTGTAATTTATTTTATAAACCAATAAATATTTTAAACTTTACTTTAAAATACATAATATTAGTAATTATATTAAAATATAAGATGTTATTTGTTCAATTTTTACAACATTTGGGTGCAATGTTAGTCTAATAAAATTCATAATTTTATATTTTGAATCTAATTTACTAATTAAGCTCATTTTCGAGCCTACCAACCAAACATCTTAAGCTTTGGGTTGGTGGGGCTGCCGCCCCACGGGCGGCCAGATTCTTTTTTTAAATAATTATATTTTTAAATAATTAGATGTCGTGGTAGAACCTCCACGACATCTAAAGTCTGTCTCCGCCGGTGGTGGTTAGTAAATATAAAAGTACTTTATTGAGATCAAAATAACTCGAGTCATTTTATTATCGCATGTACACTTACTTGCCTATGTTATCTGTCCGTCTTGCTTCCTGAGGTGTAGCATCTGCAAGAGCCATCATCTTCTGTTTCCACACAAAAAAAAAAAAAAAGACAACGCATTAGATTTCAGAATTGAATCCCAATATTTTAGCATATGCAGATGTATTCCAGCTGCAGCATTTGGGATGGATTGGCATGAAATATTGGTTCCTTGCCTGAATGAGCCTGAACTCCGTTTCTCTGCTGCAGCTCCACGTTTCGATTCTTTAACCTCCTCTACACCCTCCTCTTTCTTAGCTATAGTCTCTTTAAGAGTTGCAACCTACCACCATTTCACACAACTTCCTTAATTTCTCGCTCCAAGGAAAATATATGTTACTGCAGATGATTAATGGGGACAGTATTTACCTGCTCCATCAACTCACGCACTTCCTTGTTGTCTTTGTTGCTCTTTGCTGCACCCAACTCCACCCCCGACACCCTCTCAGCAAATTTTAAGGTGCTCAAGGTTTCGGTGTAAGAAGTTGCATCAGGATTAAGCTGCACAAACATGAGTGTCTTTGCATGGCCACCTGCAATCAACCAAGAATTCTCACATCTTCTTTGGTTTAGATCAAATGTTCATAATTTCTTACCTAATGAACTCTGTAGCACTTGAGTGAGCTTGCTGTTGCGGTAGGGAACGTGGGCCGATTTCTGCGACAGA
This sequence comes from Plectranthus barbatus, assembly GCA_026898455.1. Classification (NCBI taxonomy): domain Eukaryota; kingdom Viridiplantae; phylum Streptophyta; class Magnoliopsida; order Lamiales; family Lamiaceae; genus Plectranthus; species Plectranthus barbatus. The sequence goes on from JAPKLW010000667.1 coordinate 330,888, forward strand.
GCAAAGATCACATCACCTAGAGCCGACAATGATTTGTTGATATGTTGGGCCTCTTTCAGCCTGTCTCCTGTCACTTCTGAACGATCTACTCTCTCACTTCCTGCAAGATCTACTAAATGAAGACTGCCTCGCAGAGATGATCCGCTCTTCAAATCCACACCCTTTGTGTGAATGGACACAATGCTGCAACAGACAACCTCGTTTTGTGGAATTTATTTTGTGACAGCAGACAAGATTTGTGTTGAGGAACGCACCTGTGTGATCTGCTACTTCTTTCATTCATGGCAGTGGAGCTTTTGGCTCTATTTTGTAGTCCAATTTCCATTAGTTTGACAACGTCTGGGGGTGAGTTCACTGGTTGAGTGCTTGCATCTGGGACGGCCAGCCCATTTGGTTGTGAGGTTGTCATAATCCCAAGTGTGTGCAAATCAAGGAAAACATGTGTTTAATGTAAGAAAAGATTTAAGTGGATAAACAAGACTAGAAAGTTAAAGATCCTGTTAGGCCTTAAAACTCATCAAATATGGCTTTGGATTAAGTTAGCTCTCTATTTGTACAAGTCAACAACTTGATCTGATTTGCCAACTTATGTGCAACGTAAAGAGTCTACCCGAATGTGAACTCGAGAGGAGAGGGAACTTGGATTGATTTAGCACTTCCCATCTTATATTCCTAAAACATACATAAACCATAGAATTCTTGAAGAAAGGATATTTTTTTTGGCCATCACTCGAAAGCAAATCGCGTACTTGCTCGTTGTATATTTCCACCATCTGAACAGAGATGTCATACTGAAAGACGCTGGACCTGCTCTGCGTGATGTTGAAAAGGTCATTCAAAGCTCGATAGTTCACACCCCATTCCTCTTCACTGGCTCCATCAGGACCAATCTGGAGGGAAAAACTGTTCACTACAGCAACAATATGAATACATGTAATAACACAGTTGTACATGTCTGGTTTCTTACCATCGTGTAGGTTTTCCCCGAACCTGTCTGGCCGTATGCAAATATGCATACGTTATATCCATCAAGAACAGATTGTATCAATGGCTGAGTATCAGCAAAAACTTGAGCTGCATGCATTTGAACCTTCTTGGTAAGCAACATAGATGATGAAATATATGTGGAGATAGATCATTGAACATGTATGAAAACCTTGTGTTGATGTTGGGCCATACACTTGATCAAACTTAAATGAACGGCGCCCTTCTTTCCCTGGTTTAGTGGGATTTGCAACTATTAGCTCTCCATTTTCACCAATATATTCGATGATTGATTGCCTCCCTTTCTGCCCCGGAAGAAACGGCCTTATCCGGCAGTATACCCTAATGTTTCCTGTTTAAAACAGCAAAATTTTATGTTGAGATAGAGCTTCTGATCAATAACAATGCAGTATGAGTACCTTTTAGCTCTTGTAACTCGTTGTGCAGCTTCCGGTTTTCGGCTAAGAGTGGGTAATAGTTCTTTGCTGCAGTGCCTAGAACCTGGACTTTGGAACCTGTTGTAGCAAGTTAGAATCTCTCTATCTAGTTTCCCCACACAAGACAAGAAATACATGCATTTACCTAAGTCACTGAAATCTTGCAGATTGTTTTTCTCTGTTTTTCTAATTTCTTGCCGGATTGATTGAGAAGCAAATTTCAGTTCCTGGATACATAGTTCACTCATGTGTGAGAAACATAGGAGAGATTATATAAGGGACACATGTCACAGCATTCAAGAAAAAGCATACGCGTAGTGCGCCAAGCTGAAAGTCTGTGTATATTTGGTATAACTGTTCTTTCTTCTTCCATTGTTCAGATTTTGATTTTGACAGTGCCTCAAGCTCCTTCACTCGAGTTCTCGATTCCTTCAATCCACTCTCAAGCTCTTTCTGAGCAGCTTCAGCTTTACGTTTCATTACCTCAAGCTCCTGTACTCTACTTGTTAACTCAGTTTCAGCTTCCTTCAACCTCTTCTCAAGCTCTTTCTGGTTGCTTTGAGCTTTATCTCTCATCGACTCGAGTTCACTTACTCTTGATCTCCACTCTGTCAATGAGCTCACAGCTTCCTTCAACCTACCCTCAATTTCTTTCTTACTACTTTGAGCTTCACTGCTCAACACCTCGAGCTCCTTGACTCTAGATTTCAACTTCGTCGACGACCTCATGGCTTCCATTAATTTGTTCTCTAGGTCTTGTTGTGTGCCTCCAGTTTCGGTTTTTATCGCCTCCAGCTCCTCCACTCTGGCTCTGGACTTGGTTAGTGAGCTCACTGCTTCCTCCAACCTATTTTGGAGCTCTTGTTCAGTCCCTCCAGCTGTCGCCTCCAGCTCCTCTACTCTAGCTCTCAACTGTTTAACCGAGGTTGAAGCTTCCTTCAGCTTCTCCTCGAGCTCCTCGACTCTAGATTGATGGCCTCCAGCATCAGCTTTCATTGCCTCAAGCTCCTTCACTCGGGCTCTGGATTCTTCTAGCAAGGCCAGTGCTTCCTCGAGCTCGTGCTGATTACCTCCATCCTCGGTCTTTTCTTGACTGCCTGCAGGTTCAGACTTCATCACCTCGAGCTCCTTAACTCTCGCTCTAGACTCCTCCAGATGCCTCAGAGCTTCCTTCAACCTATCCTCGAGCTCTCGTTGCTCGCTCCCGGCTTCAGCTTTCATGGCTTCGAGATCCTTCACTTTGGCTCTGGACTCCGTCAGCAATCGAAGTGTTTCTTTCAATCGACTCTCGAGCTCCCCTCTGGGCTCCGACTTCACCACCTTCACAAGCTCCTTGCCTCTGACTGCATGAAAGCTTGGCGATTTCGTCGGAGCTTCGTGGGCGGGTTTCATGGCCTCGAGCTCCTTTATTCGAGCTCTGGACTCGGTGAGCAAGAACAGTGCTTCCTTCAACCTCACCTGCAGCTCTTGGGTCTCCGCGTCTGGCTCTTGTTCGCCGCCTGTTTGCTGCTTCGATGCCTCGTACTCATCCTCGTCTTTTGTTGTCTCTTCTATTTTTGTTTTGTCGTCCTGCACAGACAGAAACTGCCTTATGCTCTTTAATTGCCACACTTGTATTTGGCTAACAGTTTCTGTTGAGAAAAATCATACCTTAGTCTCCACGAAAGGATTCCTTACAGTCTGCGCAACAACAAAATGGAATCATGCACTTTAAGTAAATATTTGAAGATGCAATGCTGTTAAAATTTACCAGGCCAATTTGAGAAATGACAATGTATTAAATTTAAGATAAAATGAACGAATGTTAAAATAAAAGTGAACAACTTTTTAAATAAAATAACAATCTAGAAATAGAAATCAATCTAGAAATAAAATGAAGGAAATCAAAGATAAAATAAAAATAAATTTTAATGCATAATTGATGTTAAAATAAAAAAAAATTAAAATGCATAATTTTAATATTAAAATAAAATATTTAATATTAAATATAGTATTTATCATTCTTATGCTAAAACATTTCTCACCTCATTATTACCTTTTATTAGATACCCTATTCTAGGTCCAACTTCGCAGTGCGTTGCGTTGAATAAGCGTTTATGTATAAATTAATCCATTACTCATGAAAAAAGTACAAATGTCTTGCATTTTTCTATATTACTTCATCTATGCATGGTCTTCCAATATACTCTCTGTTCCACTCTATTAGTCCTATTTGCATTTTTGGTCCGTCTAATCTATTAATCCCATTACCTAATATAACAAACTTTTTTACACTCATCAATAAAATATTAATTCCACTACACTCGCTAACATTAGTTATCGTGTCAAAACCAAATGGGACTAATTACATGGACGGAGGGAGTATATATATATTTTAAATGTGGTATTTCAATAACCTAAATAAAAGACTATGGAGAGATTTTTGCTTTTAAATTTATTTGCATAAATCAGAATATAAATGAGAAAATTATACTCCCTCCGTCCCAAAATAATTGTCTTGTTTTCCTTTTTCGTCTGTCCCAAACAATTGTCCTATTTCCTATAATGGAAAGTTAATACACACTCACTAATAAAATATTAATTTCCTCTATCTCTACCCGCATTGGTATCTGTGTCATTCCCAAACCAGACAATTGTTTTGGGACGGAGGTAGTAATTTATATCTATATATGTACTAAAGAAAATATGTAGTTACAATATAAAATAGCGGGAACAGTTATATATTAATATTGCTAAAATGAGGTTAAAAATTAGGGCATTCATATTAATATTTATTTTATATAAAAATACATTATAATTTAATTAATTGGTTATTTATTTTGTCCAGCAATTTTTTTTTTCAATTCTCATTTTGAAAGGGAAATGACAAAAACATTATTGCCTTTTTTTGGTATATATAAATATATTTACTTAATTTATAATAATATTAAAGGAAAGAAGTAAATATAAAAAAGGAGGAACAATTATATAAAAAATTATCATAATTTTCAACATAGCTAATTTTCCATTTAAATAACCATTCAAGTTGTGAGATGAGAGATATTTTCGAAAAAAATATCAGATTAATTTTGATAAATTTATAGCCAGTTCAACAATTTTTCCTTCATATTTTTTTAATCATGTTAAAAATAAAATATTTAGAATATGATAAACTATTCTAAATCTATATAAATTTTGCAAAAATATATAATATATATATGTATTCCTTTTTAAATAGATTTTGTTTAAAATAACTCTTTAATTAAATAAATTGTGAGAAAAAACGTGTACACAACGACATCACGTCAATTAATTATCAATATATTTTATTATTAAAATATTATATTTAAAGATATAATTTCTTTTCCACCTCTTATCAAATTGTGTTATTTAAATTTCCAAACACATATATAGCGAATTAATTCTAATTATACTTATGAATATCTAAATAGTAACTAATATAATCTTATCAATAATAATATAATCTTATCAATAATAATATGTTATAATTGTGAAAATATTAAAAGAATTATCTTGGAATTTATAAAAATTTATTTTCTGAATAAACTTAATTTCTTTTAATAGAATCTCTATACGTATAATACGAGAGAATATAATTATTTTAAAATATTAATTTCACTTACACTTACAGTCCTTAATTCTTGTGCCGAAAAGAAAATGGTTGTTTAACTTGGGACGGAGAGAGTACTAAATAAGGATATAGTTAAATATAATTTCTATACATCAAATAAATAAATTAAGAAGCAAAGATATATTTTTGAAAATATAATATATTATGGATTGCATCACGTGTTGATATAATGAATTCATTATTTGTTAACTACATATTTTTTATATCTTTTACACATATTAATTATTATAATTTTATAAATTGTGTGGATATATTTAGGGATGTTAATTTAGCTTGGGACCGATGAGTTGGCCCGAATAATCCGAGCTAAATATCGGGTTAGGGTCAAAAAATTCTTAATCGATAAGAAATCAGGCTAAATGGTCTGGGCTAAATGGGTTGCGGGTTAAACGGGCTGGACCCGTCAGGCTGCGGGTTGGCCGACAGGCTAGTCCATTTCTCTAATATAGTTAAATTATTAGATTTTAGAAAAATAAGTATCAACTATTTTATACTATAGACTTATTTTATATTTAAATGGAAGTGTTTAAATAAATTTTATGTCACAAAAAATGATATATATCTATATTTTTACTACTAAGAAATATTATTTTATATAAATAATTTAAAAGAATATTTGAGAAATGATTGACTTCTAAATATTAATTATTATTTTAAATAAATTATATTCTCAGAGTTATTTAGATTCACAAACTTATAAAATTATTTAGTAAAACTTTTATATCTTGTTAAATAAATACGTATGATAATTTATTTTATATCATAACAAATTATTTAACATAATTGTGAGTCCTTATCAAATATTTTAGATTGATAATACATTATATTTATATATATTGCGATATAATATATCATGCAATATTCTTTTGTAATTAATATACTTATTTAATTTATTCAATAAGATATTATTGGAATTGCATGATTAAATAATATGATTATTTAAGTTATCTAATGTCTTTGTATATAATACAACATTTAATGTTAATATTCAATTATAAAATAATTATATATATATATATATATATAATTTTATTAATAAAATAATAAATACTTAAGTTTAATAAAAAAAATATAAAAAATCATAATTTTGTCAGCCCGACGAACTAGCTCGAAAATTGAAGGGTTAGGATTGAAAATTTTCAACCCAAAAAAAGTTGCATCCCATTTAGCCCGAACCGTTTAACCCGCAGACCGATAGGGTTGACCCAAAATCCGCGGGTTGCCCATTTGACATCCCTAGATATATTGAATCCATTATTGTAATTACATAATTTGGATATATTTTTACAAATATTAATTATTATAATTTTATAATCTTCTTAGTTTTGTTATATTTAGTTTGTAAGTTATAGGTTAAATATGAACTAATATTTAAAAATGTGATTTGTGGAGCGTACATAACACCAATAATCTATTGCAAAAATATCATTAGTTTAATAGTTTGTACACATTGTTTATAATTTTGATGGCTTTTTTGGAATTCTTTTAGCATATATAATAGATAATAGATTACTATTACTTATTTAGCATTTCTATACCATAATTATTATACACACATATATATATAGGGAGTCCATCTAATACTAAAAGTTAGTTTGTGTCAAATAGGAATGAATCAATACCATTCATTTTAAAAAATTAATGATTGAGATTATATTTTTTTTCGAAGATTTCATGCTTAATTGCTTTATAAATCATTCTTAATCAATTAAGCATGACTTATAAAGCAATTAAGTACAAACGAAAATTATGTTTAATTTTTCAAGCTTTGATTCTTTAATCTCAACCATTGATGCTATCAATTCAATGACTGAGATTCATTCTTATTTAATACAAATTTTAATTTTAGCACTTGATCAAAACTTTGTCTCTCTCTCTATATATATAGAGAGAGAGAGAAAGAGAGAGATCCACTCATGCGCAAAAAATAAAATTTGTGCTAAATATGAATGAATCTCAGTCATTGGATTGATAGCATCAATGATTAAGATTAAAACATCAAAAATTAAAAATTAAGTATAATTTTCTCTTATGCTTAATTGTTTTATAAATCATGCTTAGTTCGATTAAGCATGATTTATAAGGCAAAAAATCATGAAAGCTAGAAAAGTGTTTTAATCTCAACCATTGATTTTTTTAGATGAATGGTGTAGATTTCTTCCTATTTAACACAAACTAATTTTTAATACGTGATTAACTCCCTATATATATATATATATATATATATATATAGGGGAGTGATCATGTAAAAAAAATCCACATGTGAGAAAAAAGAATGAATCATGTCCATTAGATCTAAAAAAATTAATGGTTGATATTGAATCAAGCAACAACTAAAATGCAATCAAGCAACAAAATAATCAAGCAACAACTAAAGCACAATCAAGCAACATTGCAATCAAGCAACGACCTGAATACAATCAAGCGATGCCGTGAATGCAATCAAGCATCTTTCTCACTTTCTCACGTTAAGAGTTTTCTCACTGGATCCGCTCCCTCTATATATATATATATATATATTCACACTTATATTCAAATGTACTAAAATCATAAATAATATCTGATACATATATTTTTTATAATACTTATATTTAATAATTTAAATGCAACGGTTGAAATGCTACTTATTTAAAACCATAAAAATTTTAATAGCGTAATTAATACATTCATTAACTTATTTATTCTTTTGCAAAATAAATTAATATGAAACAAATGAGAAGTTTCCATACCTGTGTTTCTTCACTAGTTACTGCTGCAAGGGCTTCAAGCATTCGAATTCTCGACTGGTACTTCTCCTCACGTGCCTTGAAAATATTATTTTGCTGACAAAATAAAGACAAATATGAGATGGAAAAACCGGGCAGTAGTAAATATTCTTTAGAGACCGCCTAGCCTGGATTTTCCACAATTTAAAAAATATATGTTACGGAGTAGAATGTATCACCGTCCGCATACGCTCAGCTTGAGTACATATTCGCCTCTCGATCTCCTGCACCACTTTTCTCAGAAGGCAAGCAACACGCTGCGAGATAGTTTCTGTCAGATATTAGAATGAATTGCTTGATTTGCATTATACTCCCAATGTCCCGTCATATTAATTTCTTCGATTTTTTTTTTTCATTTGTTCCTTTATATTAGTCCTATCTATTAAAATAAAAAATTAATACTCCATCCGTCCCACTATATTAGTTTCGTTTTCGTTTCCTTCTGTGTCATGTTACATTAATAATATTTTCTAACATGACAAGATTTTCACACTAACTAATAAATTATTAATTTCACTAAAATCACAAATATTGGTTATCTTGTACGGTCAATATGTGATTAATTGATTGGGACGGAAGGAATACACACTTACTAATAAATTATTAATTTTTCTTTATCTGTATATCGTTAGTTATTGTACCAAAAGCAAACGAGAATAATATGGCAGGACGAAAAGAGTAATAGATATCAAATACGTACATAAGGTAATGCTCCACTCTTCATCTCCACGCTTTCATCAAGAATCCCATTCACTACACTTAGTAATGACTGTGTTGGAGCATTCTGCAACCATAATTATTCAAAATCCATCACCCTGCCAATCCATGGAACCAACACAGATTTTTAGTTTTACCACATTTTACTTACATCCAAGCTGTTGGATTTCATCATTTCTGAGATTTTTGCAGCAGGCAGATCTGTGTAAGAACCTTGTTTATGCTGGAAGACTTCATGAAACTTGTGACCAGCATGGCTTACAACTGCAGCTGATGAATCCATGCAAGACACAGAAAACTAGATGTAATTAGCGGATTTATTGTATAAATTTGAACCCATTATGTGCACCAAATGTATGTTGTATATTAAGTAATTTACAAAGACTAATTTCTACTGATCTAGAAATATATCAAGGAGAATCCACTATAGGCCATAAATCAATGAGGTTAATATTTCCTACTCTAGTTAGACTTTAATTCTTTTCTCTTATAAATACGTCTCTTTTATAATCAATCTTGGTGTGCTAATGATATGGAACTAAACCACGTTTTGGGTGAGAATGCACATAAGCCTACTTTTGTGGGCAAGTAGGGATGGAAATAGGTCGGGTCAGGTTGGGCTTTGACTCAGTAGGTCTGAGTCTGCTATAATTGGAAGAGGCTCGAGCCTGGTACGTTAACTACTACAAGGGGGCGTTTGGTTGGTGGGTTTCGGAATGAGGGAATGGAATGATTCCGAAACCCACTGTTTGGTTAAAGGGTATGAGAATGATTCGCAAATACTTGGGAATCACCAAAACCCTCCAAAATGGTGGGTTTTCATTTTCATTCCCATATATTATTACCAAAATTATTTATTTCATATTATTTTATAATTATTTTCTTATTTATTTATTTTTATAATATTAATCTAAAATATTTTGATAATTATATTATTTTATAATATTATATATTATTCTTTTTAATATATTAATATAATAATATTATTATATTAATTATTTATTTTTATCTTAATTTTATATTTTATAAAATAAATAAGAATATAAATATATTATTTATTTATTTTAATATGATTATATTTTCTTAATTTTTTATTATTAAATTAATCATTTATTTCTTATTTTTATTTCATTTTATTTATAATTATTTTCTGATTTATTTACTTTTTCTTTTTTCTTTTTTTAATGTTTTTCATAATTATATTATTTATAGTATTATATGTTATTATAATTATATATTATTCTTTTTAATATATTATTATAATAATATTATTATTATTATAAAATCAATCATTTATTTTTTATCTTAATTTTATATTTTATAAAACAAATAATAAGATAAATAGATTATTTATTTGTTTTAATATGATTTTATTTTGTTATTTTTATTGTTAAATTAATTATTATTTGTATAACAATTTAATTATATTATAAACCTATAAACTTAAAAAATAAATCATCAGAATTGAAAAATGATTCCAAAACTCATCTAGTAAACCAAACATCAGAATTGGGAATGATTCCCAAAAATCAAACCCATACCCATTCCCTCTACTATCAAACCCATACCCATAGTGATTCCTGACAGTTAAACCAAACGCCCCCTAAGTTTTTTTAGGCTTTCCTTAGCCTGACCTTTTAAGTTAAATAGGATTGATTGTCAGCCTATTAAAAGCTATTTTATATTTATAATTATTTTTTATTTCTTAAATTATAAATATATCATATAATTTCATCATCAAATATGTATAGTATTTATATTATTTTATTATTTGGTAACAAATAAATTATTCAATATATTTCTTATTTCTAAATTATATATATGATTTTTAATATTAATTAATTAATATATTTTATCAATTATATAATATATGATTTTTTAAATAGGCCGGTCAGTTAGGCTTCGTAGACCTATTTTGAAGCCGGAGTCTGAGTCTGCTTAACTAAAGAGACTTTATAAATAACCTAAGTCTGGCCTATTTACAAAAAAAGTCCAATCTGGCCTGGCCTGTGATAGGCTAGGCCATAGGCCTCTGTCGTGTAGCTCGGCCTATTCTCACCCCTATGGGCAAGGCCAAAGATTCATGTTATATAGTTATTTTAATTAAGTTTGATTTTTAATTTAAGCATATATTTCCTAGCTTATTTTAATTATTTATTTCTATATATAATCGAGATAGTTTTGTATCTTTTATTTTTGTTAATTATTTCTAAGATATGATTGGTATATTTTAAGATATGTTTTTGGGTATTGAAATCTTCATTAATGTTAATTGTTCATTAAGTAATAAGAATATTATTTTTGGGACGTTTTACGCTTTGGTCACATTGCCTGTTTGCTTTTGTTTCTATCAAAAACGTGTTTATGCTCCATATGAGCTAAGTCATGTGTTTACATCAATTGGCACATGATAGCTACCACAGTATCTCTGGGAAATATTTTGGGTGAGTAGCTCCCCTAAAGTTGACACCAAATTGCATGTGTTTTTAAAGTATTGTTTAATGTCATCTATGCTATTGCTCGTGTGTGTTTTCGAGTTTGATCTTCACCTTAATATCATATCTTACGACATAACCAGGGCCGGCCCTGAGACCGTGCGAGAGGTGCGCCGCACCGGGGCCTCCGAATGAGAGGGGCACCATTTTAAAAAATATATAGTAGTAATATTATGCTAATTTATGTTAGTACATGTTTAAAAAAAATTAATAAAACACTTAGTTTTTAGCTTAACTAAATAAATTAATAAAAAATATAATTTATATTTATCCTAATACATATATTTTGTTCAATAAAATTAAAAAATTAGACAAGATATAAAGATTTATTTATTCAATTATATGAGTATAATTATATATATTCCTTATTAAAAATAAATATATACAATCATCGTCATATAATTGGTCACAAAAAATTTCATTTTTCTCAAAAGTGAAAGTCTCATGATCTAAAAGTTACGGTCGTTAGGTAATTCTTCATTTTTTTTCTAAATACATATATGGTGTTTTATCTTTGATGAGTTTTGTCAAATTTCACAACTGCATGGTTTTAGTTTTTTTTTTTTTTTTGTATAGTTGACTAGTTTTCTTGCATAGTTTTAAACTCTTACACGTTATTTTGTTTGATTTTGTTTAGAATTTAGTTATTTTAATTTAATTTGGTTAATTTCCAACTGTTATTTCATAAACTAAACACCATACGATATATATCTTTTACACCGCTTTAGATATATTGACTTAGTTAAAAAGATTTAATAGTTTAATTCATGTAACAATACCCGTTACTGTTGCACAAGCTATGATATTTTTTTTGAAATTTAAGTTATTGAAATATTATTTGCGATCGACTATGTCAAAGATTGAGTGAACTTGCTTTGACATAATATTGAATATTAATATTTTATTAATATTTTTATTTATAATTATAAAAAAATTTAGGGGCACCATTTTTCCTGTTCGCACCGGACCTCCAAAATCACAGGACCGGCCCTTAACATAACAATGTAATCATATTTGGTGATGGAGGGAAGAACCTGTCATTTTGGGACTACGGAAGCCATGTGGGGATTTGGAGTCTGGTAATAACTTGCGCCTGTCTTCTCCGAAAGGCGGAGACGACAGCATTCGATATCTTTCTTCCTTTGGAGTGCTGTTCACACTTCCGACGCGCTCTCCGATCACTCTCCATCCCGGACTTGCATCACTTCTGCTCGATCTCCCCATGTTCGCCATCACGTGTGTTCGTAGCGTTGACAGGCAGTCCAACACTGCTTTGATAGATCCCTGCACAGTTCCAAAAAAAAAAAGAAAAGCAGTTGATCAATGGTAGTTTCAGTGAGATGATGGTGTCGTCATACTTCCCACTTCTAGGAGGGATATTAATTACGCAAAAACTTCAAATATATCCATAGATTTTCTTAAGTTTATTCCAAACTGTTAGAACATTGTTCCGCGTTGGCCTGTTGAGCTGAACTTAAGTATAAATTGTGGTTGGGCACCCCCTCCCTTTGAGCTACCCAAGCCCGTTTATCATGGTATCAGAGTCAGCTTGATTGGCCTTGGTCGTTTCTCGTACGCGATATTGGGACAAGAGCACGCTGCGCGTGAGGGCGGGTGTTATAACATTGTCCCACATCAGCCTGTTGAGCTGAACTTATATATAAATTGTGGTTGGACACCCTCTCCCTTTGAGCTAGCTTTTAGGGATGAGTTCTACCCAAGCCCGTTTATCATGATATCAGAGTTAGGTCGGTTGGCCTTGGTCGTTTCTCGTACGCCAAGTTGGGACAAGAGCACGCTGCGCGTGAGGGCGGGTGTTAGAACATTGTCCCACATCGGCCTGTTGAGCTGAACTTATTTATAAATTGTGGTTGGGCACCCTCTCCCTTTGAGCTAGCTTTTAGGAATGAGTTTTACCCAAGCCCGTTTATCACAAACTATTCAAATATTTCAATAAATACTCAAATTATTAAAAACTATTTAAATATTCCCCAAACAATTTTTTTTATCAACAAAAATTAACTGTACTACAGGAAATCTAAGTCAAACACAATGAACTATTATACTAAAAATCTATATCCAAAAACTTAATTGGGTGACTTGGATTTTAGACAATACAATCATCTTTCCATTGATCGAAAAATTAATTTGGGATATATTTGCTTAATTTTGAATAATTTGAGTATTCATTGAAATATTTAAATAATTTGGGATAAATTTGTAAAAAATCGCTTAATTCGGATTATATTTGAATTTTTCGCCTAATTATAATTTCCGGCCAATTAGTCAAATATTGACCGTGCACGATAACTAATATTTGTAAGTATAGTAAAATTAATATAGTGTAAAAAATTGATCATTTTAAAAAATCTAATTAATATAGCGGGACAGACAAAAAAAAGAAAAACAAGACTTAATATAGTGAGAGAGAAGGAGTATAATTGAGTCCTCTCACCCTTTCCAAGTCAGCCACCTGAAACCTTGGCAGCCCCATTTCATCCATTGCTGACAAAAATCTTTCGACATTTTGGCCCCTCTATAGAAGAAAACAATGGAAGATACTCAACTCAATCCATGATATTCGTTTTCACTGTTGAAATCTAAATCAAACAAGCAATCAGCATACCTCAGGCAAGGAGCCAGGTTTAAGCCTGTTTAGTAATCGACACAGGACAGATCCATCGATGAGTACGCTGCGAATTTCATCATCGGAAGCATTTAATGGCAGATGTAGGTCTGGAAGAATACCATTTAACCAGTCTAACAAAGCAGCCTGATGCTTAGCTGTAGAACAAGACAAGGGATTGAACAAATATACATATTTATTTGCAATCATGGTATCATTGTTCTTACGGTTGTTGCTTGAAAATGGCTCAAAAACATCACTCCTGCTGGAGAAACTAGAGCTGTTAAATCTGGCATAGTCTTTTACATGTCGGTCCATAGAGGAAACTGTCACAATAGACAGAAATAAACATATGATTAACATATTTATCAATGTGCACAATTATTACAAATGTGCTCACGCAGGTGAGGTTTTGGTAATAATTCATTGTTGTGAAAATTCCCATCTAGACCCTCTTAGGCGCTAAGCGATTCATAACCGAACCAAAAACCCTCAAATCCTCGTACCTAATCGGCTCGGTGAGTGATCGGTGCCTAGACACCTGCCTAAGCTACCTAACCTGCTTCGACGTTAATCTATGTGGCCGATCAATTGAGCTAAGCGCTGCCTAATCGGTTAAAAAGGCCTACGTTTTATATATATATTTTTTAAAAAATAAAACTTATATAATTTTAATTTTTATTTAATGATAAATATATATAATAAATATTAAATATAAAAAATTAGCTTATCAACTACCGTCTAGAATATACCTAGGCACTAAGACCACCCGAAAGCTCAACTAATGCCTAGAGCAGCATTGATATTTTAATGAAGAGGTCTGTGTAAGGACAGTCTACAAGCAAAAATGATTCTGCATTCAACAACTTTTTTACTTGGGCATTTCAATGGGGTCTGAAATCATGTTTAACCTTGTTACAAATTGATAGTAAGACGAGAAAAACGCTCACCTTATCAAATTGTTGGAGTCACTTTCCCATTACAAGAGAACTATCTTGGAGAAAACTGCCCGGATCCAAATCAGTTGTCCTGTACTGCAATGTTAAATCTTAGGTAACTGTAGTAAAAATCATGTACCAGCAAGTGAAGAAATTTTCTATACAATACGGAAAATCTTTACCTATTGACTATTTCATTGCACATAGATTCTTAGCAGAAATTAACACCATGATCATCCTGTCCCATTCACAGAGCAGTTAAAGAAAATCTCATCTTTTTGTGAATGAATTTCGAGTGTAAGCACTGCATTTTTAATTCACATATATATAGGAAAGCAAGATAGGTGATGATAGGAAACCAAAAACCATAGAATTCAAACAATAAAGAAATGGAAATGAAATAAAAATAAAAATGAATACCAGATTTTTCTTCCGTTTTTTCACATCTAATGGCCGAAGGAACCAGCATGACAGATTATGGGACCCTGAATTCAGATTCATGCATTGAAACAAGACAAGAATTAAACTCCAAAGGAAACCCTAATATTATATAATTTGCAAATTAAATCAATTCCAACTTGAATTTAACAGCATGAAATCCTCAATAACATCACCAAGAAAATAATAATAACCCACAAATCAACATTGCTTATGCACGCAAATCCTAAACATCATACAGTCATGAACGTGAGTCTTTTGTTAAACAACGTACTTATAAACTATGGGAAACTTGAAACCCAAGGTAAATAAATAAATAAAAAGAATAAGAAAAGATTGAGAAAAATGAAATGAACAGATTTTCATGAAATCTGGGATTAATTTACCTGTTTAATGCTAACAGAAACAAACCTGAAAGCTGCATGAAAATCATGGACAGACATAAATTTATGCATATTCTATAGACATTCTGGAGAAATAATTGAACTTTTTTTGTTTCTTTTTCTGGAAATCTAAATCTGGATATTGTCGTTTCAGTGATGAAGTAATTTGTTTTTAGTAAAAGTAAATGATTATGATTATACATTATGGTAAGGTGGTTGGTCTGTTTGGATTCTACGAAAGGTCGATATCTGTCGGCTTTCCGTCAACTCAGGGAGGGAGTTCTTCTCTCCTATTGATTTTATAGTTTTAGTCATAAGTTTTTAGTTGGTACAATAGTCAAGTTCATTTTAATTTCATTTTTTTTTTCTCCATTATGCCAAATTGGTCAATGAAGTGATTTTAGTCTGTAAATATTAATTGAGATATCTCTTTCTGCCTATAATTAAGGTCTCTTTTATGAGACCGTCTCTCAAATTAGACGAATTAAAAATCGACCGATTTTTACTGTTCAAATATAAAATTAGCTGAGACCTTCCCATTTGAAATCCAAATTGGGTGATTTTATTGCAAATCTGCTGATTTCTATTTCTTCATAAAATTCGATCAATTGTTTAGATAATAATTAGTCGATTTCACTACGAAGTAATCAATTTTTACTACGCATTTGTTCTTCTAACGAAAATCAATCAATTCAGCTTGTTATATAATGAATAAGTCGATTAATCTATCTTACAAAAATAAAACAAACTCATACAAAGTTTTTGTCATTTATATATGAATAAACCACTTCATATTTTTCACCTTTTATTTTATTATTAGTATGTGCCCATAGATTGAATTGTAATGTCTTAAAAAACACACTCACAATTGTGCATGCGCAGGAGCTGCGCTACACGTAAGCTAATGAGTTGGTCGACTTGCGATAGATCAAGTAGACATGGTTACAGGTCGCTTTCAGACCAATTCTGGACCCGAACCAGCAGTTCATACGATATTTTGTTTTTCTTTATATTTTTAAAAATTTTTAGAAATAAATAAGAGGATTCGAACATGAAATCTCTATTTAATTAAGAGATCACATTGTCACAGGGCAAAATTCAAGTACGAATTTTAACTTACCTTGTGCATCACCAATTTTCAAACTAGTCAGCCTTACACTCAACAAATTCTTGTATAAAGTTCTCAGTGAACAACAATGATACCTCTTGTAAAAGAGTTACATTCTCTTGATTTTAATTCGATTTGGAGAGCATTTTGTTGGGTTTCGTTGATTTCATCTAATGAACACAACAAAATAATTAATCAACGAACATATCTACATTTATAATTAATATCATGCGTAGTGATTCAACGTGAAATAAAGGGGAAAACTTACAGTTTCTTCCGTAGAACACAAACGATTCTGACTTGTCCTGCAGCATGAATCCACTACTAAATGTATCCACATGTCGAATCAATCAGGTGCAGAATCCAATTCACGGTGTATATTCAAACCAGGAACGCTAGGAATTCCCAAAGAAAATTATGGAGGTCTAGAACTCAAAACCCTAGGATTGTGTATTTGATATGAAAATGCGTAGGAAACAAATTATTTTTCTCTCTTCTCCAAGAAAATAACGTGTATATCTTATTAATAAATAAGAAGAGAATCTCAAATCTTATATAATAAGATTTGACCCATATTTAAATAATATAGAAAATTCGAGTGTTCTTCTCAAAGTCTAATCGAGCAATGAATTCCATCTTGGCTCAACTCCTGTTTTCATCCACATCATGATGTACCAACACAAGCCGTATCTACCCCATTATTGGAGTGCAAGCATTGTACTTGATCAAAGCACACCACTTTGTAAATAAAGTGAGTATTGACCTCAGGTCTGAGGACCGTTATATACTCCGCTTACCAATAAACCATAGAGACACAAAACAAATGGTTTAGAGGTAGAGTATATCAATACTATCCAAAGTATCCATGTGTCCATCATGAACATCAAATATTTCGTAGCCGTGAGATCAACTACATTATCTAAGAATGTGATACAGACCACATGTCAATCTATCACATATCATCAGTATCCCACTCTTGATAATCATTCGTTGGGGCATTTTAAGAGTTAAACTCTATCATTAATGTCTCACATCATTAACAACAATATTAACTAATGGGAACATCTATTTATGAATAATACAAACAAATAAATTATTATTCAAAATAATGTGTAAGCCTTATATGTACACAATGAACATATAGGTGAATGTGATCAAGATAAATGTCTCTTTCAAAAGATGATTCTAAGACATTCTATCTCAAAACTCTCACTAGCTCTAACCAATCTTTAGTGTATCTAATACTCATGTTTAAGAACATTATGTGGTTCCAAACCCATAAGTGTTTCACAAACAAATTAGCTATTTATCAACAGTGGGTACTCTTATAATTTTATGTCCATCCATTCTTTATTATTTCTCTTATCATCGTGATTATTACAAGTCGAAATTAGTTTGGAAACCTTTATTAGTGCTCTCAGTCACTGATGCGGCTAAAAGTTCAATAAAAATTAAACTCTTAGCTACACAAGAATAAAATTTGTCAAATCCAGGTTCTTCTTCGCTTCGCCCGCTAGAATACCGGGATACTATAGCAAAGTCTAATAGCTAGGTAACAATAAAATCGTTGAGTGATTTCTATCAACTGGGCAATCAATTTAAACCTATGTTAACAACATATAACAAACAATGAAATAAACCAACAATCAACATTCAATCAATTCTCTCCACACATTGGTAAACCAAGACAAACAAATACTCAAATGAGGTAGATAGGATGTTGAAATAAACGTAGATTTAATCCAATTAGGTTAATCATTGATGTAAACAAGTTTTAATTCCTATGAGGTTGAGCAACCGACTCTTTTCTAGTCAATCCCCTTTGTACCGGTGAATTGTCCGTTGATGAAATTAGAAATCTCAAACAGCTACGTTATCAATCCCTAACTCACTCCAAAAGGTCCGTCGATTATTGCCCTACAATCCTAGCCCCGCACATGGATTGAAACTAAAACTATATGATTATGCACTTTTCACGACGATTCCGTCCGCGTATTGGCTGCAACGTTCACATCAACTACCTATAGATTGGCTATTACCTACATCTAATAGGTATGAACAAGCTCAAGTACAAATCAACTCCTCATAGGAAAGTAAACAAACAATTATCAAACCTAATCTTCATGCATCATTGTTCAAATCAACATCCAAATTGAATTAGAGCAACATACCTCTCAATTGTAACAATACAAAGTTGAAATCAAATACATCCTTTACAATTGATAAGTAGAAAGTGAAATCATCCCCAATTGGATTTGCTAGGTCTTGATCTACCCCCTTGGATCTTCAATTCTTCTCCAAGGATTGATGAAATTAGCTCCTTGATACCTTGGGTGAGGTTTTGGAAGAGATGGAAATGGGAATCGTAGAGAGAATTTAGGAGGTGGTTATTCCAAGTTATGAAAAGTTATGAATTTGTTTTGAAAATAACCGTTTTCCCCCTTTTATAATGAGCAAACAGGGTCTCGGATCGCCCGAGCGAGCCCAGAGCTGAAAATCTCCAAAATCACGCTTTGGCTCGGCCGAGCCAAGGGTGGCTCGACCGAGCCACCTCTTTGAAGGGCTTGGCTCGACCGAGCCAAGTTTGGCTCGGCCGAGCGAAGTCTCTGAACTGCCCCAGCACCCTTTCTGCTCTGCTCGGTCGATCCTGCTTCCTTTTGACTCCTAGCTCAAGCGATTTTCATCCAAAACTCATCCAGAAGTGTTGTTTTATGCCCAAAACACGTCCTACAACATTTCAAACACGAAAATAAGACAAAAGAACAACGAAAGCATATGATATGAGGGTAAAATGGCCACAAACATGCACGCTCACACATCGAAAAATAGGTCATTTTACACACATATCATAATCCCCCAAACTTGAACCTTTGATTATCCTCAATCAAAACAAAGTAAAGCTATTAATCTACCTCATGCAATACCTCATAGCTCATCAAAGTTATCTTAGCATGTTCAAGTGAAACGAGATTATCACCTAACTTTGTAACAAGGTTAATGCTAAGGACATGAACCACTCATCAAATATGGATACAAGAAACGAAAGCACTCCCTCACGTGTTTAGGGATGATGAGATTCACTCAATCACAAGATATCGAGCTCGATTTCCATAGGCTTGCATCCATTCTCACCACTATACTACAACGAGTTAGTTTCTAGAATCAAAAAGGTCTTTTCACGGGTTGTAACGTGGCTAACTAAAAGGTGGGTGGTTTTGGGCCAAAGTGACTAAACTTCTCAATTTCCCAAAACCCCCAAACTTGTTCTTTTCGAACCACTACAAACCCCGAGGCTTTTTCATTTCACAACACACTTTTTTTTTCTTTTCTCTTTTTTTTTTCTTTTTCATAATTTTCAATTGCACCATCATTCATTCATTTTGTAGGTGCCCCCCCTTTTTTTTTTCTTTTTCAAACAATTGCACCAAAAATTTTGTTGGTGCCACATTTTCTAGGATTCAAACCAATCATTTATTTCATATCTTTCATGCCTCAACATTTCCCATCAATACAAATTCAATCAATTCCCAACCAAACTCTCATCACCGTATTCACCCTCATACACTCTTTCCCCCCAAACTTGGTCCTAATCATATCAAAGAAAATTCACCAATAAAGCTCAATCACGGGGGTCAAAGATACGAAAGGCAAATTAATGATAACAACCACCTTATACTCCCGGTGTGAAGGGTAGGACTAAGAATCGATAGCCTAAGATCATTTTCTAGTTACATACTCATGCCAATAGATAGTGAACGAATGCAAGTTCTAGATCTCGTACTCTCAATCTTGCCACTCACAAACAATAAAGATATGACAATATCATGGCTCAAACCTCACAGCTTTTTGTTAAGTCCTATGCATTAACCACACACAAAACTCGGCAATTCAAAAGTTAAACTTAAGACATGCTTCGACAACTAGATTCCGCCCTATCATTGGTTGAGATAAACATCCAACTTCACCAAGTAACTCATGATTCAAACCTCAAGTCTAGTTCGGGTTCATCACACACACACAAGCACACAACATCCTAACCACAATCTACATGCCATAAAATAATGTAATGAATCTAATTGGTTGAAGGAACAATAGAAAGCGTTATCCATCGGCACACACGATCAAACCGCTCTCCAAGACCTTATTTGTACCTACTAGATCAACACAAACACCACCAAACACTTGAGCATAAAACAAACCAATAAAGCTCTCATATCCACCAAACTATCCACAAACCAAATATCAACAATGATAAGATCACATCCAATAGTTCCACCATTCAAACCAAACCAATAATCCAAACCACAAACCATGCATAATAGGAAGTATTCAATCATGCCAACTCATTAATGATTCTCTCCACAATCACAATCAAACAATCCTCAACCATATTCACTTCCAAAACCTCTTTCCACCATCATTCCACTATCCAAAATTTATACAAATAATTCATTTTTCCACTAGCTCCGCCAAACATACCATCAAAAGCAATGTTCAACAAATAAATCCATTCAACAAAACTCAAACCCATGAAAATATCCATACATATTATCAAGATGAGCATAATCCACAACATTCATCCAAGGTAGAATATCAATATTGGTACAACCAAATCGAATCAAATCCAATAAAGGGACAATATCCAACAACCTAAACTAATTGCAAGATAAATATAGGAGATAGAGAAGAATAAACCGAGGCACCGGCTACCGACACATCCCCCCAAACTTAGTCAAGTGAGACTAAGTTTGCAAAAACGGTGGACGGTGCATCGTCACTCCTCTCGATCTTGTAGCTCCTCCTACAAACACAAAAACAAACAAACTAGACATTTATTCAAAATCAAAGCAACTAGAAGATATTAAACAAAAGAAAGAAAATTGGTTGGGTTGCCTCCCAACAAGTGCTTCCTTAACGTCGGTAGCTAGACGACCTTACAACATCATCCATTATCAAAAATCGTGTGGGTTTTTAACACACCTTTCTTCCTTAATCGGCATTTACTTGGAAACAACTTGTCCAAGGTGCTCTTTCTTTCACCCCTTTCATCTCTCCAAGGAGGGTTGCATGTCTTGACAAACTCGACTATGAAAGGTGGTGATTCCTTCTTTGATTTGATCTCTAAGGCATCATCCAATTGAATCCAAAGTATATAAGTCTCAACTTGTCCCCCATTTGGATCAATCTTCAACTTCTCATCATCTCCTTTTCCGATCAAATCATCCAATTCATACACTTTGTCTCCTAGGACCACCTCCTTTTCCACCTTGTCTATCAATCTTGAAGGGAATGTAGGTGCCACATCGCCACATGGACTTTCCGCTAAAATTTCCACCTCATTTTTCTCTTCATAAAGTTGTACCAAGGTCGGAACGTCTTGCATCTCCTCAATTGAAGGTTTCTTAATCTCACCATTCTTTTCGTCTTCAACGACTTGCAACTCCTCCTTGGTGCCTTCATCCTCTTCATCTTTGTTGAGTAAGGCTTCTCTTTCCTTAGTTGGTTCCTTTTCTTGAACCTCCACTATTTCCATATCTTGAAATCTTACTTCCTTAAGCACCATTACCTCATTCTCACATTCATCTTCCAAAACTTCATATTCTTCCACTCGAGGTTCCTCACTCACCTTCTTCAAGATATCGGATATTTGCATTCTTAACTCCAAAAGCCTTTCCTCGAGCTTATCCGGTTTCCTCTCCAAAGCTTCCCGAGATGATCTCGCTTCTCTAACTCTTTCATGATCATGGCTGCCCCACTCATCACAATGAACTCTTTCATGATCATGGCTACATGGAGAGTAGCCATTAGATGAGGGATAGTTCATGTTGTTCCGGAGGTCACAATTCCCCCATTTATCTCTATAGCTTTCATTACTACACTCCTCTTCTTCATTTCCCCAACTTGACTTCATAATGCAATCATGTCTAATCTCTTCCATCCATGGGTAGCTCTCTTCAAATACCAACCGGATTGGCTTCCTTGGTCGTTGTCTCTCCAACATCCTTGCGCTCATCTCATCCAATTCCCTTTGGGGATTGTTAAGCCTCTTCGAGTGAGTTCCTCGATGATTCTCCATTTGACACCTACAACAACCTGACAAACTCAAAGTACCAACAAATACAAAAAAAAACAAACTACAAATTATTCACACAAGCAAAAACACAAACACCTAGCCTACAAGCTTCACTTTTCCCCCAATATCTAGCAACCTACTAAATGAAATCCCCGGCAACGGCGCCAAAACTTGATGCGGCTAAAAGTTCAATAAAAATTAAACTCTTAGCTACACTAGAATAAAATTTGTCAAATCCAGGTCCTTCTTCGCTTCGCCCGCTAGAATACCGGGATACTATAGCAAAGTCTAATAGCTAAGGTAACAATAAAATCGTTGAATGATTTCTATCAACTAGGCAATCAATTTAAACCTATGTTAACAACATATAACAAACAATGAAATAAACCAAAAATCAACATTCAATCAATTCTCTCCACACATTGGTAAACCAAGACAAACAAATACTCAAATGAGGTAGATAGGATGTTGAAATAAACGTAGATTTAATCCAATTAGGTTAATCATTGATGTAAACAAGTTTTAATTCCTATGAGGTTGAGCAACCGACTCTTTTCTAGTCAATCTCCTTTGTACCGGTGAATTGTCCGTTGATGAAATTAGAAATCTCAAACAGCTACGTTATCAATCCCTAACTCACTCCAATACGTCCGTCGATTATTGCCTTACAATCCTAGCCCCGCACCTGGATTGGAACTAAAACTATATGATTATGCACTTTTCACGATGATTCCGTCCGCATATTGGCTGCAACGTTCACATCAACTACCTATAGATTGGCTATTACCTACATCTAATAGGTAGAACAAGCTCAAGTGCAAATCAACCCCTCATAGGAAAGTAAACAAACAATTATCAAACCTAATCTTCATGCATCCTTGTTCAAATCAACATCCAAATTGAATTAGAGCAACATACCTCTCAATTGTAACAATACAAAGTTGAAATCAAATACATCCTTTACAATTGATTAGTAGAAAGTGAAATCTTCCCCAATTGGATTTGCTAGGTCTTGATCTACCCCCTTGGATCTTCAATTCTTCTCCAAGGATTGATGAAATTAGCTCCTTGATACCTTGGGTGAGGTTTTGGAAGAGATGGAAATGGGAATCGTAGAGAGAATTTAGGAGGTGGTTATTCCAAGTTATGAAAAGTTATGAATTCATTTTGAAAATAACCGTTTTCCCCCTTTTATAATGAGCAAACAGGGCCTCGGATCGCCCAAGCCAAAGTTGGCTCGCCAGAGCGAGCCCAGAGCTGAAAAACTCCAAAATCACGCTTTGGCTCGGCCGAGCCAAGGGTGGATCGACCGAGCCACCTCTCTGAAGGGCTTGGCTCGACCGAGCGAAGTCTCTGAACTGCCCCAGCACCCTTCCTGCTCTGCTCGGTCGATCCTGCTTCCTTTTGACTCCTAGCTCAGGAGATTTTCATCCAAAACTCATCCAAAAGTGTTGTTTTATGCCCAAAACACGTCCTACAACATTTCAAACACGAAAACACGAAAACAAGACAAAAGAACAACGAAAGCATATGATATGAGGGTAAAATGGCCACAAACATGCACGCTCACACATCGAAAAATAGGTCATTTTACACACATATCAGTCACTGATAGCTATAATTGTCCACCATGGATCAATAAATATTCTTAAGTCCTTCTAAAATACTTGAGAATAGTTTTAGCATTTTAAATATTCATTTTGGCGATTTCTAAAATCTTCCAAAATTAATAAATCCTCAAGTGGATTTGTGTCTCACACAACTCCAATGAGATTCTTGGTTAGTTATTATCAATCATGTCTTTATCTTATTGGTTCTAAACCAAAATATTATGTCTCTTAGACGATTTATAAGTAACCAAGATTGATTGATTTAATTCTGCGTTTCTTCAAGCTTTTCATTTTACACGTGTAAGAGTTCTTTGTCCAACATAATGAGAGTTCTTAAAGTTATGCAACTATTGCAACATTCTCCTTTTGATAGCTCCCATTGTCTCAAGGTAATCTACCAAGAGATTTATGTTGGGATTGTATACCAAAAGCATTTATGATTAAGTATGTTCGTTTGATACACTGGTCTTCATAAATGTGTTACATCAACATAGTCACAATCTGATATAACAAACATACGATACGAACTATATTATCCTATTATCTCGCATATAGGGATGATCATATGGTGTGTAGGAGATCACAGAGGATCATATGAATCGTTTGACCTAGCGAGATATAAACAGTAACACGGCTGAGATAGTCCCTGGATAAGCTGTCAGTATAGGATGCGACACATCAGTTCATAAGTGAGCTTATCTTGGCTACTTGATGCGTCGGTACATCTTTATGTATTGATGGGATCAACAGTGAGATGTGTCATTCTAAGAACGATCCAAACGGCTAAAGAAATAAATGACAACTCACGTTGTCTATTGTAGACTCAAATCCTACAATGGGTATCAGAGCCAGGTTTTGATTTTTAGGCTATGTCTTAAATAAATTAAGATTGAATAAATATGTATGTTTATATTTATTGTGGATGGATTTTGAATTTTCTTGGATGTTTTTGTTTTCGTGGCCTTCTCATTTTGTATTTGTTTTTCACCACGAGAAAATCTGTGGTTAGATTTGATAGAAAAATCATGTAATCAATATAGATCTATTTTGTATTTTTTATTTTAAAATCTGTAAATCTGAGATCCGAAAGAATGAAGAACACGAAGAACAATATTAAAGAATACGACATTAGTTTTTAGCTAAGTCTCAGTTCAGTCCGGCCGACAGCGGCGCTACCGCCGACGGCGCCGGTGCAGCAACAGGGTGGCGGCGGTGGGCAGAACACCTGTGGTTGGGCCGCACCTATTTTAATGGTTGTTGCACACATTTTTGGCGAGCTTCCAGGCACGCGGCTGTCCAGCGAGGTGCGCGGGAGGTGGTGGAACGGAGGCTTAGGCTGCGGCGGCTAGGGTTCTGTCGTGAGGCTGCCTCTGCGCCACTCATGCTCCCTGCATCTTCTGTAGGGTTTGAGTCTACGATGGACAACATGAGTTGCCATTAATTAATTTCTTGCCAAGGATCGTTTTTAGGATACCAGGAACAAATTTCAATTAAATAAATCATGCGATCCTATGCATGCTCCTAAAAAATTAATTGTAGAGGATGGATTTAGGGAATACCTGATTTCACCGTTTGATCTATAGATCTAGATCGGAGCCAATAACGATGAAATAACCTTAGATCTGAGATAGAACGCCGGCGATGGATAGTTGTTCCTACAGGCCTGATCTTCTGATCTGTTCCCTTGCTCCTTGGAAATCTGGTGAGGATTATCTACCAAGTTGGATCCGAGATCTGGAGAAGACGATCAATTTCTCCCACAGATCAGCCACCGCCATCTCTCCCTCTATTTTCAATATGCTGATGACCTTAAATCTTAATGATCTGATAGAGAGAAGGCCTTTATATAGTGTTAGGGTTTTGAGAAACCCAAACCCTAATGGGCTTGAGCAGTTCATGGGCCAGACTAGGGACCAGATGCAAATAATAAAGTGGGCTCTCTTTATTAATTAATCCTTCCTTGTTCAACCCAAAACATAATTAATTAATAAAACATTGTTTTAACCTTCACCACGGTAACAATGCTGACTCGCCCCTTTATTACCACGTTATTAGGAACGGGTTGCACCAAACTAACACGATCCACATATTTAAGGTTTTAGACATTCATTAATTAATTTGGCTTATGACAATCAGCCACAATTAATTAATCTCTTATTTCCTGAGTAATACCACTCACTCCTTTTCACTTATGCCTGAATTAAATAATTCAACCTGTAAGGTTTAGCATAATGAACCTTGTGAGCTCCTCAGGGAATGTCACCATCCTGAAACGGATATGCTTACCTAAACATCCAGACTAAGCAGGCCACACACAAATTGCCAACACCCAAAATATGGGTATAAGAGTACATGTAAGACTCGCCACCATGGTAAATCAAAGTGTAGTCAATCTGTGTGTGCCCCTTATCCTTCAGTTAGGTTTAAGATCATAGGAAGTATGTTAGGGATCTGGCTCATTCATATGTCAATGAGAATGGCACATCCCACTGTTGATCCCATCAATACATAACTATGTATCGACACATCAAGTAGCTAAGATAAGCCCACTTATGAACCGATGTGCCGCAGCTTAGACCGATAGCCTATCCAGGGACTGTCTCAGCTGTGATACTATTTATATCTCACTAGGTCAAACGACTCATATGATCCTCTGTGATCTCCTACACACCATATGGTCATCCCAATAGGCGAGATAAAAGGATTTTATGGTTCGTTGTATGTTTGTTTCATCAGATAGCGAGCATTGTTGTAGCAACACATATGAAGACCAGTGTACAAAACACTTAATCATATATGCTTTCAGTATACAATCCCAACAATCTCCCACTTATACTTAAAGCATAATACCATTGCTTTACTAAGTATTAAGTGTGTCTATACTGTCAATCACTCCCACTGCATTCACGTTACCTCTTGTCACGATTTCTCGTATGATGTGCTGCCACACATCCTATGTGTTTCACCACCTTGTGAGTCTTGGGTTCCCTTGAGTTTGTCATTGCACCAATATGATCACAATTCCAAGTGATTTTATTAGACAAACTCAGAACACACACCTCTAGAGGATAACACTGGAGTTATACTGCTTCTTGCGAAGCTAATGAAGCTGTAAAAAACTCAACCTTCATGCCAGAATCCGCAACACACTTCTGTGTTAGACTCCTATAACTCCTCCTCCAAGGCCAACACATAGTTAGAGGTCGATTTCCTTTCCTTATGATCCTCCTGGATATCCGATGCCATTCAACTCACAAGGCTCATTCATTAACCTATGTGCCTATCCAGAGTTGAACTGATATCTGTTTAACATGCTTATAGCAGTTCAGATATCTAACTTCGTTCATTTACAATATAGAAAGACAACAATCTTTCTTGATATGAACGACACACCACAGAATCAATTTAAGCGACTTGAGATACCTGAACATCCTTTTCTTGTGACCACACAAGACTTTAACTCAAAAAAAGTTCCAAGATCTCATAAGTCCTACTTCTGAAACTGTTCGAATAACCATCCTTTATGCCTGACAATATCTCCACACCGTTTCCGAATGTGAAAATACCATCTACATAATGTGCAAGGAAAACCACGCTTCCGCTGACACATAACTGGTACATGAAACTATCATTCTCAATAGACAATATCGAAATGTCTGTTTCATGACTTTGAAGCTCCTTTAAGTTCATACTTGAACTTCCTTAGCTTCCAGACACGATGCTTTTCATTTTACTTCACATAACTTATCTGGTTGTTGCATACAGATGTCGTCACCTTTTATCAAGGTACCCGTTTATAAAATACGGATGATGTTATCTATCTTCCAGATAGTTAGATTCATATGTGCTGTTATGGTTAAAAGAATTCAAATGGGTTTAATAATTGCAATCAGTGAGAAAGTCTTGTTGTGAAACATACCTTACTCACTAACCTAGACCTTCAAAAACATGCTAGGTTACCATTCGAGCATTTATTTCATTGTGTATCAATCAGTTACTTATAGTTGGTAAGCTATTTGGCAATCACTGATCCTGATACACAACCATAACCTTTACTGATTCATTTTTGAATCCATGACTTGACGTCATTTAACTGCATCGTTTGTCTTAACAGCTTCGTTGCGCTTTAAGGGATAAGTACAATGTTGTTCGTTAAGCTGGTAACAAGTCCAGAGACTGTTTCCACGAACTAGTACCATTAAGCCTGTTAAGGCAACCTCCCACTGCAACGATGCTCCGTTTACGTTGTCAGTTAATGGTGCATTAATTTGTGGTTTACCACCTTACACAGGTGACCGTGCAATTGGTACCATACCTTCCAAGGTATGCTCAATATTCCACGAGGTATTTCTTGATGGATTTGAATTGTCTTCTGAAAAACGTTAGAAAACTATCTCATATTTGGATTTATGATTTCATCCTATACAACTTGATTGTATCTAGGATATACAAAGCAACCATCTTTTTCGTTTACCTGGAATAACCCACAAAGCAGTACTAGCTAGCTTAAACCTTTCTTCCAACCAATCAGTTTCCTATATCAGCTTAAACAGCCGAATTACCCATCATTGCCCTTTTGACATAGTCAAGGTCTGCTAGGGTATTTGGAACTGATTTAGAAGACACTAGATTAAGCAAACATACAACTGCTTTTGGCGCTCTTCCCAAAATGAAAATTTGGCAAAGCTGGCATAACTTTTAAAGAATCTTATTTCGTTTTACCTACACTATCCCAATCGAGGAATAATAGGTGTTGTTAACTGGGATGCAATCCCTTTGCTCTGCTAGGTACTGTAAAACCCCATCACTTAAGATATACCATTATGAATGAACCATAATGTTTTTTACGGTCTTGTTTAACTTATTCTCTACCTTAGTCTTGAACGCTCTTGATTAAAGCAAGAGACTAAGACTTGTAGTGAACTAGATAAACATATCCAATTCTTAAATGATTACAGCATCAATGCTTGTTAAGGCAACTGCGGAAGTACACTCAAACCAACAAACCAGAGCAAACACGAAATAACCTATAGAGATACAATCGCCTATTAAAAGGCCTCATTACCATCTTATACCTCTAAGTAGTTGTCATAAGTACCATTCTTAGGAATACTTGGATTGAATCCATAATTCCATGAATTACTTAAAACTGCTTAGACTGATGTAACCTGCTTAGACTGATGTAACCTATCTCTATAGAGATTCTTTAAATTATACCTTGGAACACTGGTAGTTTATGTAATCAAGTAATGAAGAGACAATCATCCATAATAGAAAACACTGTTATTCATTATGATAGAAAAAATTCTATCTGAATAACTGATAATCCATAACAATAGATAAAAATTGTTTATCAAAACAAAACTAATATCTCTTCAAAAGATCTTGAATTAAAATAGAGTTTTAACATAAACTTAAAGCAAATAACTCCAACAGCTTGAGAACAATCTCCAGCATCTTCCTTGGAGTTGGTAGTCCAGTGATACTCAAGTATTATCATCAGCTTGATTCTCTGCACAGCGCAACCAAAACATGATTAGTATTCACAATAACCACTACCCACAAGGAGTAGAAAACTGATACTAAACATGTAAATGATGACGTACCTCGTCCGTTGGTGTTAACACCTGGACAATTTGCTTTCCAGTGTCCTAGCTTGCCACAGCGGAAACACTTGCCCTTTCCTTTGACTTTCCCAGCCTTTTTCTTTGGAGCATAAACTCCATTGTACCCACAAGCAGTTTTCTTGTTCTTGTTCTTAGCCGTTCTCTTAGTATTTGCTTGTTTAGGAGCAGCAGACCGGCTACCGGAAGAAACAAAAATTGCTTTTTCAGGTTCCATCAGGGACTGCGCTGCCATCAAGTCACTGAGTAACTCATTAAGAGTATACTCCTTCTTGTTCATCATAGCATTCAACCTGAAGTTTTCAAAAGACTTGGGCAGAGAGTTTAGTATGATATCGACTTGGGCTTCCCCATCAATACCACCACCATGCAACGTTACTTCATCCATGAGGTGAGTCATGGCAACCACATTCTCTCTCACTGAACTGCCTTCAGACATTTTCTTACTCACAATCTCCTTCATTAGATTGAATCTGACAGTTCTGTCCGTCTCCCCATAAGTCGCTGTTAGATTATCCATAATCTCACAGGCCTTATCATAATGCTGATGCTCCAGCTGCAGTACCTTACTCATAGTGGTCATCATGTAGTATATCACTATATTATTTGACTTGATCCACTTATTGTAAGACTGCTGCCGCTCGGGAGTAGCATCAGCAGCTGGGACAGGCGGACAAGGATCATTAAGGACAAACTTGTGCTCTTCCGCAACAAGGATATAATCCAAATTACGTTTCCATTCAAGGAAATTCGGACCATTGAGAGGATTTTGAGCGAGGATATTAATGACATTATTCATAGACATACCTGAAAACAAATAAGCGAATTAAAGTAAGCACATACTACGAACAATTGAAACAAATTTGCATAGTAACCTTTAGATAAAAATAGTACAATTTGTTTCCTCCAATTGGCCAAGCTAATTCACTGCAAGCTGCCCCAGCAGACGTTTACAGCAAACGCTCAACCAGACCAAAATGATCCTTTAATTTCTTAACATGCCAGGTATCTTAAGCAAAAGAAATTAATATTGGAGATCTCAAGACCATGTTCACCTATCCGGAGCAGGGACACCTCAAAAGAGTTATACTCCAGGCAACATCTAAGCCAAAGTAACCACAAGCCTAACTCCGAACAATAAAAGGCGATTCGACATACGTACTAGATCCATGCGTCCTGCCCTTAACGTCATTTGTTATCCCAATTAGATTAATCTTAGAGATGAGTGAAAGTTGTCTCAATGCAAGCTGCCCCAGCAGACGTTTGCTCAGAGGCTCCCACTTCTCATCTTAAAATAAGTGTTTTATCTGGAAACCTCATCGCATTGGAATAGGTGAGGGACCTCTAACGCAAGCTGCCCAAGCAGACGTTTACGCTTCGAAATGCCCCACTTCCAATGAGAGGTCGTATTTGTGGAGGTCTAATGATTTTAGTTAGAGAAGAACCAAAATCCAACTTAGTATTTTAATTTCTAAAGGTTTCATGCGCACACATTATTTTATGTTCCCATAAATTATGTCACATCTAAAATTCCATCATAAATTAATATGATCCCGGAATTTATAGACATAATTTAAAACATAAAATAAATCACATAAGACATGCTCAAAAATTAAATTGCGACATGCTTATAAAAGTAAATAATTAAAACAAATAGGCATGCTTTCCTATTATTTACTAGTGCGCACATAATAAATCACATCAATACGAGAATAAATAAATAAACAAATAAATTCTCGTGGCCCCTCAGATGCGATTACAACTGAAAAGTAATTAAATCTAATCTATTACAAAATTTAATTGCAATACAGATCTTCAAACTAGGACTCCGTTGAACTTGAAATCTGATTTGAATTGGGAAAACAACATTTGGGCTTCAAATTAGGGTTTCAAGCCCAAACTGCAGCCAAACCCTAATTTTCAGAACTGCGGGCCGCCTCCGGGCCAACGGGCCCGAGCTCCGGCCCGGGAAGCCAAACCCTAGGGTTTGGGAAAACCCTAGCCGCCACCCTTGCAGCAAGCAGCCGCCTTTCCGGCGCCGGCGCAACGTCCGGCCACCATTTGCGACCGATCACCATACCCGTCGTCAAGGCGTCACCGGCAGCAGCCACGTAGAGCAGAGCCTGCACTGTTGGTCGAGCATTAAGCCCGGCCGCGCGTGACCCTGTGCCTGCCCGCGACCGCCATCGTAGCGTGCCAAGCACAGGCGACCCCCCTTCGCCGGTGACCTTTGAGTCGGCCGGAATCGCACACACAACAGTAGCAGGCGCAGCAAGGACTGCATTGCCTAGCACTGCCGCGTGCGACTGCGCAAGGCCCTGCTATCGCTCGCGACACCTGCCGCCACACCCGCCACTGTCGCGTGCAGCCAGGCCACACACATCCATCGCCGGAGAAGCCGCAAGGGCATGGCACCGTTGGGCATCACACAAGGCAGCAACCTTGCTGCTTGATAACCGCCACGCGCAGACGCGCGCGGCCCTACCTCTGCCCGCAACTACCCTTGCTACGCCGTTGACCATAGCTGCTGCAGACAACCACCACCGCGCGCCTGAAGTGCGCGGCCCATCTTGCCTCGCCAGAAAAACGAGCAGCAGCAACCAGACCTAAGGCACGGCCCAGCCGCAGGGTGGAACCCTAATCCATGTCGCTTTCTTCGTTCTTTGTTCTTCATTTCTCGTTCATCTTCCGGATCTCAATTTTACAGATTTGAATAATAAAAAAATACAAAAAATAGATCTAAATCTATTACATGATTTTCCCTATTAAATCTAACAACGAATTTTCTGGTGGTGAAAAAATAGATCCAAAAACGAGAAGGCCACGAGAACAAAAACATCCACGACAATTTAAATCCATCCTTGAACATACATATTTATTTAATTTCAATATATCCAAGATGGAGCCTAAGAACATGAACCTCGCTCTGATACCAATTGTAGGGTTTGAGTCTACGATGGACAACATGAGTTGCCATTAATTAATTTCTTGCCAAGGATCGTTCTTAGGATACCAGGAACAAATTTCAATTAAATAAATCATGCGATCCTATGCATGCTCCTACAAAATTAATTGCAGAGGATGGATTTAGGGAATACCTGATTTCACCGTTTGATCTACAGATCTAGATCGGAGCCAATAACGATGAAATAACCTTAGATCTGAGATAGAACGCCGGTGATGGATAGTTGTTCCTACAGATCTGATCTTCTGATCTGTTACCTTGCTCCTCGGAAATCTGGTGAGGATTATCTACCAAGTTGGATCCGAGATCTGGAGAAGACGATCAATTTCTCCCACAGATCAGCCGCCGCTGTCTCTCCCTCTATTTTCAATATACTGAAAACCCTAAATCTTAATGATCTGATAGAGAGAAGACCTTTATATAGTGTTAGGGTTTTGAGAAACCCTAACCCTAATGGGTTTGAGCAGTTCATGGGCCTGACCAGGGACCAGATGCAAATAATAAAGTGGGCCCTCTTTATTAATTAATCCTTCCTTGTTCAACCCAAAACATAATTAATTAATAAAACATTGTTTTAACCTTCACCACGGTAACAATGCTGACTCGCCCCTTTATTACCACGTTATTAGGAACGGGTTGCACCAAACTAACATGATCCACATATTTAAGGTTTTAGACATTCATTAATTAATTTGGCTTATGACAATCAACCACAATTAATTAATCTCTTATTTCCTGAGTAAAACCACTCACTCCTTTTCACTTATGTCTGAATTAAATAATTCAACCTGCAGGGTTTAGCATAAAGAACCTTGTGAGCTCCTCAGGGAATGTCACCATCCTGAAATGGATATGCTTACCTAAACGTCCAGATTAAGCAGGCCACACACAAATTGCCAACACCCAAAATACGGGTATAAGAGTACATGTAAGACTCGCCACCATGGTAAATCAAAGTGTGGTCAATCTGTGTGTGCCCTTTATCCTTTAGTTAGGTTTAAGATCATAGGAAGTATGTTAGGGATCTGGCTCATTCATATGTCAATGAGAATGGCACATCCCACTGTTGATCCCATCAATACATAACTATGTACCGACACATCAAGTAGCTAGGATAAACCCACTTATGAACCAATGTGCCGCAACTTAGACTGATAGCCTATCCAGGGACTGTCTCAGCTGTGATACTGTTTATATCTCGCTAGGTCAAACGACTCATATGATCCTCTGTGATCTCCTACACACCATATGGTCATCCCTATAGGCGAGATAAAAGGATATTATGGTTCGTTGTATGTTTGTTTCATCAGATAGCGAGCATTGTTGTAGCAACATATATGAAGACCAGTGTACAAAACACTTAATCATATATGCTTTCAGTATACAATCCCAACATCTTCTGCATGTGGTGGAGGTGAACCAACACGAGCTTCTTGCGTACAGTGTTGGCTGCGAGCTGTCTCCATCTCATCTGTCTTTTGGCCGATGGTGAAGGGAACTCCATCATCGTGGACGAGGTGCGCAGGTGGAAATGGTAAAAGACAGCGAG
Organism: Plectranthus barbatus; assembly: GCA_026898455.1. NCBI lineage: Eukaryota > Viridiplantae > Streptophyta > Magnoliopsida > Lamiales > Lamiaceae > Plectranthus > Plectranthus barbatus. The sequence continues at coordinate 365,231 of JAPKLW010000667.1, forward strand.
ACGCGAGGGTAGTGTTGCGCGATAGTTACGATGTCGTTGCTGCTTCTCACGTCTGTCATCCATTCGGTGGTCGGCGACTGCTCAGGTGACAAAGGCTGCATCGACCGGCAACTTCAGTTGGGGCACAAGCGACCGGCGAGAGCATGGGAGGTGTGGGCAATGTCGTGGGAGATGTGCTTGATGGCGGTGGCCGCCGTGGCGCCGGAAAGGCGGATGGGGCTAAGGGCTGAAGGGTGGCGGCTAGGGTTTCCAAACCTTAGGGTTTGTGTTGGTGTTTGGGCTTGTAACCCTAATTTGCAGCCCAATTGCTGTTTTCACCCCGATTCAGATTTCAAGTCCGACGGAGGCCGAGTTTGAAGATCTGTATTGGAATTAAATCTTGTAATAGTTAGATTTAATATATTTCCATCTAAGCATATCTGAGGGGCCACGAGAATTTATTTGTTTATTTATTTATTCTCGTACTGATGTGATTTATATTGTGCGCACTAGTAAATAATAGGAAAGCATGCTTACTTGCTTTATTTATTTACTGTTTAAGCATGTTATAAATTTTAGTTATTCAGCATGCTTTATGTGATTTATTTTATGTTTTAAATTGTGTCTATAAATTCCGGATTCATATTAATTTACGATGGAATTTTAGATGTGACATAATTTATGAGACATAAAATATTGTGTGCGCATGAAACTTTTAGAGTTTAAAATACTAAGCTAGATTTTGGTTATTTTAAAACTAAAATCATTAGACCTCCACGAATGCAACCTCTCATTGGAAGTAAGGTGTTTCGAAGCGTAAACGTCTACTTAGTAGCTTGCGTTAGAAATAACTTACCAGTTCTAATGCGATGACGTTTCTAAATAAAGCATTTAGTTTGAGATGAGAAGTGGGAGCCTCTGAGCAAACGTCTACTTAGTAGCTTGCATTGAGACAACTTCCACAAGTCTCTAAGATTAATCTAAATGAGATAACGAAGGATGTAAAGGGCATGCAGTATGGGTCGAGTACGTATGCTAAATCGCCTTTTATCATTTGGAGTTAGAATTGTGGTTATTTTGGCTTAGATGTTGCCTGGAGTATAATTCATTTGTGATGTCCCTGCTCCGGATAGGTGAACATGGTCTTAGTATCTCCAATATTAATTTTTTTTGCCGGTGGATACCTGGAATGGAGAGAAATTAAAAAATCTTTATGGTCCGGTTGAGCATTTGCCGTAAACGTCTACTTAGTAGCTTGTGGTGAATTAGCTTGGGCAATTGGAAGAAACAAATTGTGTTGTTTTATCTAAAGGTTACTATGCATATTTGTTTCAATCGTTCGTAGTATGTGCTTACTTTAATCCGCTTATTTGTTTTCAGATATGTCTATTATTGCATCGCTCATTAATTCAATTGTACACAATTCTTTGACTGGTCCGAATTTCCCTGGATGGAAAAGTGACATTGTCAAACTCTTGGATTCATTTGGACATTTGTTTGTTCTGCAAACTCCCTGTCCAAGTCTGCCGACTGATGCATCTTCCGATGAGGAGCGTGCACAGTATCACATGTGGATGTGGTCATATGTCATGGCCAGACAACACATCTTTGGTGGTATGTCAGACGCACTGCGTCCTTGTTATAGTGATGTATGGTATGTGCATGATATTATGCGACGTCTTGACGTAGCATATGACGGGCTTGATGGACGTGCTAGATCCAGCCTTATCAAGCGCATTGTGAGACAGAAAAGGGGTCAGGGCTATTCAGTGCGTGAACTTGTGGAATCACTCATCCAGCTCATTGATGAGTACACATTAATGGATGGTCAAATTGACAATGATGCCAAAACTGACTTGATACTCAACACGCTACCGAAGTCATTTGATGATTTCAGGATTTCTGTTAAGAAAAACAAGAGTGAGTATATTGTTCACAGTATGCTTAGGGATCTTGTGTCAGCAGAAGCTTCTATAGTCTTTTCTATTAGTCGCTCTAACTTGCTTCTGAGTCAGGAGAGTGATGTCAAAGAAAAGAGGAATGAAGGAAGCAGTGCGATTTGCATTATCAAGTCTTTCAAGATCTCTTGCTAAAAGTTCTTCTAAGTCATGTCGTAATGACATGAAGAAGAAGAATAATAAAGGATAGAGCAACAAAGGAAAGAAAGATAGCAAGAAAGACAAATGTTTCAAGTGTGGCTAGAAGGGTCATTGGAAAATAAATTTTCCAAGTTTGTTAACGAAGGGACAAGGTACATCATCTTTTAGCATTGGTTGTTGAAATATGTTTAGTATTGATAACTGCAGAAAGCAGCGAGCAAATAATATTTTTTACGCCCTAAGGTGGTCGATCCCACAAGGACTGTGCAATGAAAAATCCAAAGTACTAGTCATAGATTTTAGAACATAGATGTTTGAGGAAATAGAAAAGGGGTTTTGTTTTTGAATTTAAAGATGACAGTGCAATAAAATAAAGGGTTTTGAAAGCAATTAAAGAAAGCACATATCCTAGGGCAGATAATCTAATCATCAACATGTAAATATCAATCAACTCAGCAATGGGGAAAACATAGATTTTGATGGATTAAATCCCTTGGTCAGGCAATTAAATCCTAGATTATTAATTAGTGACTATCTCCTCTCAGTCTCAAGAACACCAAATTAATCAATCTCATAATTATCTAATTATTCCTATGTAGGTTTCTTCCTTTTGAGATAGAAAACAAACACAATTAATTCTCTCTTCCTGTTAATAATTTTCATCTCTCGATCCATCAATTATTAACTATAAACCTAGATCTCAATTCACCTCTCGGTCCTTCTTTTAATCTAGATTATAAAATTAAATCAGAGAATTAATCCATGCTATATGAGTTGATATCAATTAGACATACATCAGAAAAGAAATCATAACCCTAGAACCTGTTTAGGGTTCTAGCCACAAATCATGACTAAAAAATAAAGAAACATATTATTAATGAACTTACAAATAAAATAGGAACCTTCAATGTCTTGAAAAAACTCCAATGTATTCAGCAAAAACAGAGAAAAGAAGATACAATTTCGTGCCTAAGAGTTCATATTTATAGAGGGGGAAGAAGACCTAATTTGAGTATTGGGTAAAAATAGCAAAAACTGCCAAAACAGGCCAAAAACAGCCTTTTCGGACCTCCGTGTCGATCGACAGGCAGGCTGTCGATCGACACAACCATCCAGTCGAAATCCAACCTGAAAATTGTGTCGATTCTGCAACTTTGACCTCTGTTTCGATCGACAGGAATGTTTTTACCTCTGTTTCGGTCGACACAAATCCTGTCTCTCGACACAGAAACATCTGTCTGCGCAGTCTCACAGTTTTGGTCATAACTTTTGCTCTTGAACTCCGATTGACCCGATTCTAGTTGCGTTGGAAAGCTAATTCGAAGATCTTTCTCTTTCCATGCTCCATTAGCTCGGATTCCACGTGTGGAAGAATTCGTGACTGTTCTTTTGAACATCATCTGCTTTCGGTACGGGTTTCCAATGAATTTGGCCTAAAACCTGCAAAATTCACCCATCAAAGGTATAACACCCTCTAAAGTAGACTCATGCACAGAAATAAATAAAAACATAATGTAAAACACTTGAAACAATGGAGAAAAATATAGCTAAGTGAGTAAAAATATGAGCTTATCAAACCCCCCAAACTTGAATATTAGATTGTCCTCAATCGAAAAAAAGAAGAAAGAAATCTCAAGCAGTTGAAAGTGCAATACCTCACAAGATTCATCACAATCAAGGTTCATCAATCCACATCACACAAGCAATTGAAAGAGAAAAGATATCATCAACTTCGGAAGACTCACGGAAAAGTGTATCGCTCAACCACTCAAGTGTTTGGGTTTCAAATGAAAGCACTCACAACATGTATGAAGAAATTTCTACCATAGCCTTGCCAAAGTTCTAAAATTTCCACTGCTTATTTGTGCACACAATTCAAGAATCAAAAAGGACTTTGATTAGGTTGTAATGTAGGCTTTTTGTGAAAGGTAGGGAAATATGGCCAAGTGACTAAACCAATTGAGTTCATGACTCTCAACAAATCCAACCACTATCTTCTCATCATCCACCAATCTCCTAAAAATTTCAACACAAATCAAGGCTCATCATTTTTTTTCTAGTCCTTTCATGCTCTTAAAAATTTTATTTAATGATTTGAGCTTATAAGGACACAACCCTTTTTTTTTTCTAGAGCCCAACCTTCTTTTGCTCACCAATCTAAAATTTTCTCATCCACTCATAACAATTATCCTTATTTCACCCAAATCCTATAGACAGGATACAATTCACCTTTTTCATAGCGCTATCTCATAGACAAAATAGAACTACAATGTTTTTCTTAACTCATAGACCAAGAAAGAAAAAGTAACAGGCTCAAAGGGGCTAATCTAGGAATAAAATATAACAAGGGACAGTGTTTAGGATAATTTGGCTAACAAAGATGGCCTAAGATCATTTTCTATCCTTGTGCACACTATGCAGTCTCAAAACAGAACAAAAGCAAGTTCTAGAGAAACGAAAACATACATGCGAATCTCTCATGAACAAATAAAAGCTCAAAACTCACTTGGGTTCAAAAAATTCTTCCTTAGTCAATTTCAATCCACTCAAACATCATGCAAGTGTAAGTTTCAATTAGACCCTATCATGCGGTATTCTACATTCATAGGCAAATCAACCACAATTGAAATCAACTCAACTAATCAAAGATCGATTCCAAACATTGCATATAATGCTAGAGGGTTCAATTACTTAAAGATTTTCCTCACATACTATCTATATATTTTTTTATTGGCAAAAATTTAAACAAACCAAATCAAATATATGCAATAAAAATAAAGCAAGTAAAGGGATAGAAAGTTCGAATTTCTTGTCCATATCCCCCCAAACTTATTTCGAACTCGGAGAGTAAGAAAAAGTTTGAAAATCATACAAGAAATAGAACTGTACCGGACTGTCGATCTCAGACATCGACATTTTTATCTACCCGAGGAAGTCAGCGCTGTGCGACAAAGATTTGGTGCTGCTGGCACTCTGTGTCGATCGAAGTATTCTCCGTGCGCCATACCTCTGTGTCGATCGATAGCCGGTCTGTCGATCGAAACAGAGGCAATTCCTCTATTTTTTTTCTTTTTTTTTTTTTGAAAATTGAGCAACAAAACCAAAAACAAGGTAAAGGCAGAAAATAAAAATATACAAAAATTGAAATGAATTGAAGTAAAAACAAATAACAGTTGGGTTACCTCCCAACAAGTGCTTTAGTTAACGTCGTAGCTCGACGATACCTCAGTTCAGAACCAAGGCGGGCTAGATCGCACTCGTCTTCCTTTTGAGTCCACCATAAAAACCCACCGGTCTTGGATGACAGTAGTGAGCTCGGGTTGAGACGGTGTAATTGACAATTTTGCCGTCTCGTTCCCTTGCTCCCATCTCTGAGCGGCGCGGTCTTCGTTGATTTCTTCAGTCAGTCCCTCATCATCTTCTTCATCCTCATCATCAGCCTCATCTCTAGAAGTGATCTTGAAGCATTCAGATTCATGCCGGCTTCTGTCTAGCTTGAAGGTAATCTTTGTGTGACTCAACCTTTTGTGCCACAACCAATTGGTTCCTTCTTGGGGAGCTTGTTGCGACAAGGCCAGTGTAAGCTTGGCCGCTCTCCCAATCAACAACATATAGACTTCCTTACTTGACTCCTTTGAGGACGATCTCTTTGGAATCTTTCTCCTTGATTAAGCACTCAGCTTTGGCAAATGTCACCTCATACCCACTTTGGATAAGCTAACTTATACTCAGTAGATTGTAGTTGAGGTTGGTGACTAGAGATACGTTGTTGATGGCGATGCCATTGTAATCCATGCAACCCTTGCTATGACTCTCCCCTTGGAATCATCTCCAAAGACGACAGGGGGTCCTCTCGCCATTTGTAAGTTTGAGAGTAAGTCTTTCTCTTCGGTTATGTGGGTTGTGCACCCACTATCCAGAATCCAAGCTCTTTTCTTCTTTTTGAGCTGACTCTGGCAACCCTGTACCTGCAAAACAAATATGGTTAGACACTAGGTACTGGAGTTTCTGCGGGTCCTGCAGGGTTAGTCTTTGGAATCCATCCTTTTGGAATCCAAAAGTTTAGGTGAAACTTTCTCCACATTTCTTTTCCTTCTGAAATAATGAGTTTTGTTTGGATGCACATGAGAAGGAATGGTGGGTGTGTGTGAATTCTTGCGAGAAATAGAGTTTCTTGAAACTGAGTTTCCTGGAACTGAGTTTCTGGAAACTAAGTTTCTTGAAACAAAGTTTTTGCTAGAATCTCAGAAACCAAGTCCGAGCTTTTTAGTCTTCCTAGCCCTAAAATAAACAAAAGGATTGGGCTCAGACCTCGAGTAGTTTTCCCTTCTACTGGGATTAGTCCTCTTCACATACTGGAATGCGGACGTGAAACTGACTTCTTGCAAAACTCAGTTTTAGTTGTTGAAGTGGGTTTCCTCGCATTAGGAATAGTTTTCTTAACGCACTTTTTGGGCATGCATGGCTTTATCTCAGCTTTATTTAGTTTTGAAACTAAATTACTTTTATGCTTGGGGACTGAACTCAGTTTTGAAACTGACTTCTGTCTATTGCTTTGATTGGCCAGTGTGGAGTTCTTGTCAGAATAGACAACTCCTTTACCCAACAACTTGACCTCTAAACCAGAATCTTTCTTAAAGCGATGGTTTGAAACTTTTCCAATTTCACAAGTTGCTGCATGAATGCTCAAAACATTTTCTAGAAAAAGCTAGCCCCGACTTATCCGATGGATCTCTGTATGCTCAGGGCTTCTGAAACTTTGCTAGTGCTGGAATATAGTGAACGAATAAGCTTTTGGTTACTAGCAATTTTTAGTTTTAAGGATTCGCAATCCTGAGAAACATTTTTTAAACTTTCGAGTAAAATGGAATGACCTCGATCCTTTGATCTCCCTGGTCAGTTTTGAGACTTCAAGCTTCAGTAAAGCGTTTTTGCCAACTAAAACATTTTTAGTTTATAAAATTTTGAAAATTCTTTTGCTAAGGACTTTACAGAGACGTCCTCTAAATTTGAGCAAGTGGATTCAGAGTCCTCTTCCATGCATGCATGCGAATTGGAAACTCAGTTTGAGATAGTTACCATGTTTTGTATCTCATATTCTGGTTCTTCTCTTTCAGAGTCCGAGGCATCTTCTCCAAGCTTGGCCATGAATACTAGAAAAGCTTCTTCCTCATCTTCATCTCCTGATGTGTAATAACCATCATCATTATTTGAGATGTCCTGAACTTCAGTTCTGGATAGCATGGCCTTGGCTATGGCTATGGAAGCATTCTTCTCAAAAATCCTATTGAGGCGCTCTCTTTACTTCTATGACACTAGCGGGCATTCATACTTCAGATGATTTGGAGAGTTACACTAGAAGCATGCCTTTGGAGGTCTCTCACTGAACTTTTGTTCACCTCCTTGGGAACCTTCACTCTTGGCTTTAGCCTTTTCCAGAAGCTTGGTCAGCTTCCTCATCTGCTCTTCAAGCTCAGCAACTGAGCTCTCTTCCTCTTTTTTCTGGGGGTAGGAAGATGTTCGAGTAAACTTTGATGCAGAGCTTTGACCGGCTGCCCTGTCAGCTTGATATGGTTTCTGAGATCTTCTCTTGAAATCTTGCTTTACAAAGAAGGCAACATCTTCTTCGGGTTACGTGATGACACTTCTCATTGCTTCATTCCTATTTGCCATTTGTATATCCCATTCATGGGCTTGAAGCTGGGCGAACACGTCCTTTGTTGACATCTTCGATAGGTCTTTTTCTTTTAGACTAGTAACTTTAACGAACCAGTCCTCCTTAGGAATTTTGGAGAGAATTTTTGCATTCTGATTAGCAACTGTACATTCTCTTCCAAGGTTCTTTAGTTCGCATACAATAGCATTGAAACGAGCCTCCATCGATTTGATGTTCTCTCCTGGGATTAGCTGGAATGATTCGTACTTGTCCATGCATACTTGAAGTTCGTTACGCTTCATCTGGTCCATTTTCTAACACAAAGTACCAAGAAAATCCCATACCTGCTGATCGATACAATATGTGCACATAGATTATAGCTAAGGGCAAATAAATTTATCATAACCCGAAGGTTGTCGAACCCACAGGGATAGTGCAATGAGGGAAAATCATGTACTGAATGTAGTTTTCAAAACCTTTGTTTGGGAAAATCAATTTTAAGGGTTTTGGGTTTTTCAAGACAAATAATTAAATAGAGAAAATTCAAATATTAAAAAGCACAGATTCTAGGAAAATCGACCAATCTGATCAACTTGCAGGAAACAAATATTCAAACCCAGAAAAGATAATTTTGGTGGAAAATCTATTAAGGTGGAATTAATTCCTTGGTCGGGAAATTAAATCATAAAATATTAACTAGTGGTTATTTCGTCTCGGTCTCAAACACACAAAGTTAATGAATTTCAATAAAGATTAGATTTATCCTACGATTGAAATCTTCTTGGTCGGACAGATAATCAAAAGTATTAAATCCTAACTTCCTATTACTAACCTTCACCTCTCGGTCCTTCGATTAATAACTGAAACCTACCTCATGATGGATTTAAATACTAAAAGCATTATGATTGGTATATTATGTACAAGGTCGATTGGTTAATATATTGGGAATCATAAATGTTGTATGTTCATCTCCTGTTTGAATTAACAAACATGTGTCGCAAACACAATTATCCTCTTATCTCGTCGATAGGAAGATCATACGATGTGTAGTAGATCACGGAAGATCGTATGGATCGTTTGACCTAGCAAGATATAAATAGTTATCACAGCTGAGACAGTTTCAGGATAAACTGTCGGTGTGGGCTACAACATACGCAATAATAAGCATCTTATCTTGGATGGCTTGGTATGCTAGTGTAGGGCACACATTGATAAGGACCTAAGTCGAGATCGATTCTTTTATCTGACATTAAAAGAATCTAGATCTCTATGGCTTGATGAGATCCTAAGCTTATATGAAGGTATAGAAGTATATGCAGATTGTGTATTACTTTGAGTTGCAGTGAAAGGCTCTGGTTGAGCTTGTATATTTGTATCTTGGGTAATAGCAGTTTGTGTATGACTGTTTGGTACTGGAACTAGGTAACCACATCCAGTATAGGATGGTGACATTCCCTGAGCAGCTCAAAAGGTTCGTTATGCTAAAGTCCTGTAGGCTGATTAAGTTCAAGCATAAGTGAAAAGGTTTGAGTGGATTGACTCAGGAATATAATATGTTAATTAATTAAATAGCTTGTCAGAGCTTAAATTAATTAACGAATGTCTGTAACCTTAAATGTGGGGATAAACCGAGCCCATGCAACCCGTACCTCAAAACGTGGTAGCAAATAGGTAGGACAGTATTGATTCTCTGGTGGAATGAATCAATATTAATTAATTAATTATATTCTGGGTTGAATATGAGAATTAATTAATTGATAGGCCTTATTTGCTATTTGCATTCTGGTCCCTGGTCTGGCCCATGAAACTCAAGCCCAATAGAAGTCCAGTATTTTCCTATAAATAGGCCTCAGTTCCTCAGATCTCAACACACCACAAGATCATAAGTTGCACACAGCAAACCAGGATTTGGGAGCTGTGGTGATCGACTAGATCTGAGAAATGAGGAGGAAATTCTGCTTCTCAACCGGGCAAGGAATCTGAAGGGAATCTTCACTAGATATTCAGATTGAGTTGGGATACAGATCAGAAGATCAGATCAGGAGGATCTTCTTTCTTCTCTCCCTCTTCTGTTTTCAAAAATATCATTATATTTTCATCAGATCTAATTCCTTTTATCTGTTAGAGAATTAATCTTTGTGCGTGGGAAAAGAGATCAAGAGGAATCTCCACGCACTCGTTCTTCAGGGTTTCGCAATCCAGGTATTCTGCATAACCTTCTTTATGCATAATCAATAGGAGCATGCTAGGTTTATAGGCATAACAATTTATTTTTGATATTCCAATTAACGATCCGGGCAAACGGACTTCGTGATTCAGTTCACGAATCCCTTCACCTCAATCTTCATCTCTCGATCCTTCGATGGGAATAGATTTAAAATAAAACATAGGATTTAAACCAATTTTAAAGGTTTGAATAATTGAATCTAAACATGCATCACAGATGGAGAAACCCTAGAACATGTTAGGGTTCTAGCCTAACATATTCAAGAAAGACATAGCAATGAAAAATAAAGATTGCATTAAAGATTCAACAAGAAAAGTAAAGAGGAATTCTCTCCAAAATAACTAAAACTTCAATAATCCAAGAGAAAACTAAATGAAGAACTGAAAGGAACTGGTAGATCTAAAGTTGTACTCACAAATCTCGAGCAAAACAAGTATTTATAGAGGTAGAGGTGTATATATTGGGACCTAGGGCAAAAAATATGATTAAGTCATAAAAATCTCGAAAATTACTTTTCTGGGCCTGTCTCGGTCGACATGGAGCTTGCGTCGGTTGACATGGATCCCCTTCCATTGGTCGACGTGGACTTCATATCAGTCGAGACAAAGACTTTTTCCCTCTTGCGATCCTTCTGCGCAGTCTCACGGTTCTGGCCATAACTTTCACTCCCAAACTCCGATTGACCCGATTCCAGTTGCATTGGAAAGCTAACTCACAAATATTTCCAAATATGTGCTCCATTAGCTCAGATTCCATCTGTGGAAGAAGCTGTGACTGTTTCTTTGAACATCTACTGCTTTCGGTACGGGTTTCCATTGAATTTGGCCCAAAACCTGCAAAAACACACCATGGCAAGCATAATACCCCAATAAACCTAACTCATGGTCGATTATTAACTAAAACTCAAGTAAATGCAAGAAACCAATAAGAAAACAACTTAATAAGTGAGGCAAAATATGAGCTTATCACTTGCTTTACAATGTCGTATTCTAAAGCTTCAACAATAACCAGGGGTTCTGGCAAGGATTGTAGGATCATCTCCATGGCCACCGCATCAAGATGAGCACGCTGCTTATCCTCTGTGGTCCACTCAGCGTATGGCTTGTCAATAATTTATGGGCCATTACCGCCTCCAACCTGAGTGTTGATCTTCATGATCTTGATTGGTCCATTTCCTATGACATCCGCCATATCTGGATGGATGTTCTTTAACATGGTCAGGGACCTTTTCTTCCAAATATTGTAAGTTTTTGGGGAGTACTTTTGAAGTTTGATGACATGTGTCAACTTTATAACCTGAGCTTGAACACAAGAAACAAACAAGTGCAAGGAAAAGAGATCTGGTCCTAAGCGACTCAACACAACCAGTAGGTCTGTAAGAACCTGGGCGCGTGATACCAATTGTTGGTCTCGAAATCAGAGTAATGTAATGTGAAGTGGAAAAGTTTAATATGCACTTGTCTCTAAAAACTGACTGAGACTCAGTTTCCAGGTTATCGAAAAGTTAATTTAGCTCAGGGAAGTGATTAAGTGAGTTTCAGAGACTATATACTTCAATACTTGGACAAGTATTGAAGGTTTCAAAGTAAGTTTGAGAAACTTAAATGACAGAAACTCAGATAAAACAAGAAAAGAACACAACATAATTGAGAATGCACTAAGTATCAGGGTACAAGCCTTTTTGTGATCTATGGACATCCCGTTAGAAACCTCCATCCTTCGTTCTACTGTCATCACTTGTCTAGAAACTCCTTGTAAGCTGACTCAATCTTCAGGTCGAAGTGAGGACACACCTGATACGTGCGTAAAATGACCCATATTTCGATGTGTGCGCAAGCTTGTTTGTGGCTATTTTACCCCCGTATCATGTGTTTTTGTCGTATTTTGGTTGTGTTTTCGTGTTTTGTGTGTTTGATTTGTGTAGGATAGGTTTTGGGCATAAACGAGCATTTTTGGTGGAGTTTAGGATGAAAATCGCACGTGTTTGGAGTTTTGAGGCGTCGACCGGTCGAGCGAAGTAGGACCGGCCGAGCAGGGCAGACAGAGGGCTTGAGCGGCCGAGCCAGGATGGACCGGCCGAGCCAGGCCCCGGGCAGAGGGCTCGACCGGCCGAGCCAGGATGGACCGGCCGAGCCAGGCCACAGAGAGGTGGCTCGGTCGAGCCACTTCGACCGGGTGAGCCGAGACGGTTTTCTCCAGAATTTTGGCGGTTTCCAGCTTCGACCGGGCGAGCCATACTTCAACCGGGCAATCCGAGGCCCTGTTGGCTTGCCTATAAAAGGGGAGAAGTCAGTTATTTGAGGAGCTTTTTGTCATTTTTCATAAATCTAGTTAGAATTTCTCCTAAATTCCAATTTCTATCACGATTCATCCCAATTCTAGAGTATCTAAGAGCTTAATTCACCAATCCTTGGAAGAGAAGTGAAGATTCAAGGTGGTAGATCAAGGCATACAAATCCAATTGGGGAAGATTCCAATCTCTACTTTTCAAATTGTAATGGATATAATTGATTTCAACTTTGTATTTGTACAATTGAAAGGTATGATGTTCTAATTCATTTTGGATGTTGATTTGAGTAAGGATGCATGATCATTTGGTTTGAGAATTGCTTGTTTACTTTCCTTTGAGAGCTTGAATTGCACTAGAACTTGTTCCTTACCTCCTAGGTGTAGGTAATAGCCAGCGTAGGAGGTAGTTGATGTGAACGCTGCAGCCAATACGCGGGCGGAATCGTCGTGAATAGTGTGGATTCATACGATTTTAGTTCCAATCCATGTGCGGTGCTAGGTCGTAGGGCAATAATTGACGAACTATTTGGAGTGGTCTAGGGCTTAATAACGTGATGGTTTGCAAGTCTTAGATCATCAACCGTTAGCTCGCCGTGATAAGGGGTTAACGAGTGTAGGGTCGATTGCTCAATCTCCTAGGGATTAAAATGTGTTTACATCAATGATTAACCTAATTTGATTGCATCTACACTCATATCATCTTCCTATCTTCCTAATTTGAGAATTTGATTGTCTTGGTTTACCGATTTGGGAAAGTATTGATAAATTGATGATTGTTTGTTTAATTCCATGTCCGTCATGTATTGTTAGCATAGGTTTAGATTAATTGCTTAGATTGTTAGAAACTACTCAACGATTGTATCATGCCTAGCTATAGGACTTTGCTATAGTATCTCGGTATTCTAGCAGGCGAAGCGGGGAAGGACCTGGATTTGACAAATATTATTCTTGTGTAGTGAGAGGTTTAATTTGATTGAACTTTTAGCAGCATCAAGTTTTGGCGCCGTTGCCGGGGACTTCATTTAGTAGGTTGCTAGATATTGGGGGAAAAGTGAAGCTTGTAGGCTAGGTGTTTGTTTTATTGCTTGTGAGAACTTTTTGCTTTTAGCTTGTTGATTGATAGTTGATTTTCTTTTGGTAGATCAAGTTGTTTAGTTGGTAATTGGTTTCTTTTGTGGAGTTGTAGGTCGTTTATGATCACGAGGTCCAAGGCTCGTGAGCTCTTGGAGAGGAAATTACAACAAGAGCAAGGAAGTATTGAGATTGATTTGGAAATGGCTAATCCGGGAGAGGATACGATTCGGATTGGAGAGTTAGAAAGGTAGATTGAAATGATGAAGGTTTTGCTAAATGAAAGGAATGGTCCTCGTAGACCACTTCAAAATCTTTTCCGACCTCAAGGGGAGCCGATGACCGGAGGTTTCCGGTTAGGAGTAAATGCCACGCAATTCGAGATAAAGCCACAGTTGGTCCAAATGATACAGAATAATCAGTTTGGGGGACATGCTACCGAGGATCCGAATGTCCATATATCCCGATTTTTGGAAATCACGGATACCATTAAGATCAACCAAGTGCCCCAAGACCAAATACGGCTGCGGTTATTCTCATTTTCTTTGAGGGATTCGGCGAGGCATTGGTTCGAAGGATTAGACAAGTCAAATATTTCCACTTGGGAAGAGTTAAGAGAGAAGTTCCTATTCAAGTTTTTTCCACCAAGTTTGACTTTGAAAAGAAGGGCGGATATTACATCGTTTGGGCAAAGGTACGATGAGCCTCTCTATGAAGCTTGGGATAGGTTCCGAGATCTTCTATGCAAGTGCCCTCGACATGGTCTTTCTAAGAGTCAACAAATATGCCAATTCTACGGTGGATTGAATTATGATACAAAAGTCATGATGGATGCTTCTTCGGGAGGTGCATTCCTAGATCAAGAAGAGGACGATGCTTGGAAGACAATTGAAAAAATGGCCAAAAACAGTTTCCAATGGCCAAGGGAACGGAAGGATTATAGACCGATGAAGTCGGTGAATGATGCTTATGAGACGGAGGATTTCAAAGATCAAATAGCTGCCATGCAAAAGAAGCTTGATAAACTTTCTACTTCGGGGAGTGGAAAAGAGGATATGACGATACTTAAGAATGAGAGTGCTTATCCGGAGAATGTGAACTTCATTAATCAAAGAATGGGGTACAACAATCGACCTCAATACAATCCTCAAGGGAACATGTATTATCATCCATCCAACCGATTCCATCCAAATTTTTCCTATGCAAATCCAAACAATGCTCTTAATCCTCAAATGCAATTGGAAGGAGGAGGGAGTAGTAGTCAAGGGGGATATGCTGGGGGAAGTAATAGATATGTGAATCAAGAGATGAGGAGGAATCCCAATGAAGAGATTGATAAGCGTTTTGAGAAGTATGACGGGATGTTCGCGGAAATCCAGTTGCAAACATCAAGCTGGGAAATTTCCAAGCGACACAAAAGTTGTGCATAAGAAAAGTTGCAATATGATTGACGATGAAGATGAGACGAATGAGAAATTGGAGGTCATAACTCCAAAAGTGGAAAGTGTGGAGATCAAAGAAGAGGAGAGTGTAGTGAAGAAAGATGAAAAGGAGTTGGATGAAGAAAATTGTGAAGACATGAAAGAAGAACAATGTGAAAATGTGCATTTCTTTGACTATGTGAAGAAAGGAGATATAGAGATGCCACTTCCGGAAGAGATTGAACGTGTACCCATGTTAGATGAGCTCGTTGGAGTTAAAGTAACTCTGGAAGGTGAACTAAATGAACCAGGAAGTGAAAAATATGAAGAAAAGAGCATTGCTAGCAAGAAGGAGGATTCGGGCGGTTTTGTCATTGGTTGCAAAATTGGAGATGTGAGAGTTGAAAAAGCTTTGTGTGATTCCGATGCTAGTGTGAATATTATGTCGTGGGACTTGTACAAGGAATTGGAGGTTGGACATCTTAAACCTACAAATCAAGTCTTGTAATTGGCAAATCAAGCTCTCTTTTGTCCACGTGGAGTGATTGAAGACGTGCATGTGGAGGTTTTGACATTCACATTTCCCGGAGATTTTCTTGTGGTGGACATGAAGAACAAAGGTGGCATTCAATTGATTTTTGGAAGGCCTTTCTTACATACGGCCGATGCACTCTTTGATATGACACAAGGGGAGCTCACTTTCCGTTGTGGGGGAAAAGAAGTTGTCTTTACCTTACCTCAAAAGAGTTGGCTTGAGTTTGAAGAGGAGAGAGTTGATAGGAAAAAGAGGTTGAAGGATGTGCTCGACCCGGGATTAGACTTCATGGGGGGCAACATCGAAGAAAAGGATGATTTGGGAGACTTAGATGAATTTGAACAAATTCGGACAAAGAAAGCTCGAGTGGATCCGGATCCACCTCGAAGTGCAAGAAGGAAGTTGTCTTTCCCGGAGGATCAGGTCGTGCTAAATCGAGGTATGAGTTCGGGATCAGCACCATGGGATCATGATTGACATGAGGTATGGTCGTCGAGCTTTCAACGTTAAACAAGCACTTATTGGGAGGCAACCCAATGTTTAAACCTTGTTATTTTCTTGTTTTTGAATAATGGTGTGTTGATTTTGGTTTAATAAGGTATTTTAGTGTTTTTGATGAAGGATTCTTAATTGCTTGTGGATTTACAAACTCATTTAGCATTGTGATTGAGGAATAGAGAAGATTGAAGGCAACATGATCGATAAAATGTTGGAGAAAGGGCGAAAAATGGTGGAAGCAGGGGCAGCTCGACCGAGCGGTGCAGGCTCGGCCGAGGTGAGTCGAAAGCTGGGACAGAAACTTCGCCCGGCTGAGCGAGGCATGCTCGGCCGAGCTGAGTCAAAAGCTAGGACAGAAACTTCGCCCGGCCGAGCGAGGCATGCTCGGCCGAGCCATTGTGCGCCAGCAGACCCGAGGACAGAGCCCTCGCTCGGCCAAGCCGTACGCGATTTTAAATGCTCGATCGAGCAATTGCTCGACCCATTTGCCTTCCGGTCGAAATTTCTCTTCCCAAATTTTTTCCCATACTTTTATACATTGAATTAATCCTATCTCACATTTCAATTTCTCTCATGGCAAGCAAACGAGCAAGGGGGGAGGCTTCTTCTTCAGATGGGCGCCCGAAGAAGTTTGATGATGAGGAGTTTGCAAAGTACAAAAATTTGGCTAACCGGCAAGTTGTGGGCACTAAATACTTGTGCTGCGAGACGTTGAAGGCTATGAAGTTAAAGGACGATGTGTGGAGTCTCCTAGCGGGCATCGGTTGGAAGAAGATGCTCAATGCTAAATGGCCCGGCTACATGGAGTTGTCGCGGGAATTCCTCGCGTCCGTTACTGTTATGAAAGGAGCGGGGGGATTACCGTTGTCAATGAAATTCAAACTCCAAGATACGGAACGTTTCTTCCAGCGGGCTACAATTGATGAGATTTATGGTTGTGATCCTGATTCCATATTTGTGCATGAGAATGTGAATTTGGGGGAATTTTGGGAACAGATTATGGGTATTTCCCTTGGATAGGAGGTTCAATATTAAAAAATGTAGAGCTACGGCGATTAGGAATCCTGTTATTCGTTATATTCATAAGTTTGTTGGCAGTGCCGTGTGTGGCCGGTATGAGTCTAGCAATGTGATTACTTCCGAGCTTCATATGTTATATGCTTTGATGAATGGTATAAAATTCTCTTTGGGGGCAATGTTAATGGATGCTTGGAGTCGGGCTGCAAATACAAACACTCGGACATTCAGTTGTGGTATGATTACTCCTATTTTTGAGCATTTAGGTGTAGACTTGAAGGGTGTTTCTGCTCCGGCTTTGTTTTTGGATTCAAATTCTTTGTTAGCCGGCCGTTTTGTAGTTCCAGGGCAAAGGGGTGCAATCTTTTATAAATTTGGAAATTTAGCTATGAAGATGCCCCGCTCGGATTGGACAACAGTGGCGGATCTGTCTGATAGATCCAACTGGCTACTGGATACCGAGGAGCATAAGGATGTGGTCGGAGTGTTATCTCCTGACGGGTTTTTCACGAGCCTCCGGCATCTTTCTGAGGCGGAGAATCAACAATTGCGAGATGCCGCTGGTCCTAGCACCCGTCCTCCTCAGCAGCCTCGGCAGCCTCCGATGACAGATTGGCAGCAGCAGATGTACTCGATGTTGCAGCAAACTAATGCATCTATAGAGTCTTTGTCTTCTTCTTTGCAGGGTCTGGATACTTCTATGACTTCTCGTTTTGATGGCCTTGATCGGAGAGTAGACTCTATTCAGGAGGATGTCAGGGAGCTTCAGCGCCGAGTCCCCATTCCGTACCAGTCTCGCAGGGCACGTCAGCAGCAGCAGCAGGACAGAGATGAGCAATGATGCACCGACTACCTTTTTACAAACTTAGTCTCACTTGACTAAGTTTGGGGGGAAGTGTCGGTAGTTGGTGCTCTGGTTCATTCTTTTCTCTATCCCTTTATCTCTCTATCCTTATTATGCTTTCTAGTTTAGTTTAGTTTAGTTGAATTTCAAGAATTTGGAACTTCGATTGCGTTGTATTATGATTCACATCTACTTTGGATTTGGATTTGAATGATGATTTTGATGATTGATTTTGATAATTGAATGGATGGAACATTTTGGCAAGCTTACATGTGTTTAATTCTTTCTATTTGGTTTTTGGTATGTGGGTGTGTAATGGTTTGGAATGAATGGTGGAACTAGTGGATATTGCTTTATTTTTGTTGATGAATGGTTTGTGGAAGATGGTGGAAATGAGAATTTAATCGGCTAGTTTATGCTCAATTGTTTGGTGGTGTGTATGTTGCTTTCTAATAGGTGCAAATAAGGAATGGAGAGCGGAGATCGTGCCTACTGATGGGTAACATTTTCTATCGTTCTTCCTACCATTTAGTTTTAATTAAGTTGTGTTTTGGTATGTAGATTGTTGTTAGGATGTTGTGTGCTTGTGTGTGTGTGTGATGAACTCGAACTAGACTTGAGATTTAATCATGATTTACTTAGTAGAGTTTGATGTCTACCTCAACTTATGATAGGGCGGAATCTAGTTTTCAAAGCATAATTTAAGTTTAACTTTTGAATTGCCGAGTTTTGTATGAGATTAATGCATAGGACTTGACAAAAAGCTGTGAGGTTTGAGCTTTGATATTGTCATATCCTTATTGTTTGTGAGTGGCAAGATTGAGAGTACGAGATCTAGAACTTGCATTCGTTCTCTATCTATTGGCAAGAGTGTGTAACTAGAAAATGATTTTAGGCCATCGATTCTTAGTCCTACCTTTCACTCCGGGAGTATAAGGTGCATGTTATCATAATTTTGCCTTTCATACCTTTGACCCCCGTGATTGAGCTTTATTTCACAAATCTTCTTGATCTAATTAGAACCATATTGGGGGGAAAGAGTGTATGAGGGTGAATACGGTGATGAGAGTTGGGTTTGGGAATTCATTGAATGAATATTGATGAAAAATGTTGAGGCATGAAAGATATGAAATAAAGGATTGTTGTTGATCCTAGAAAAATGAGCACCTACAAAATTTTGGTGCAAGTGTTTGGAAAGAGAGGCACCAACAAAATGAGTGAATGATGGTGCATTTGAAAATAATGAGAAAGAAAAGATAAAAGAGAGAAACAAAAAAAAAGAGAAAGAAAAGAAAAGAAAAAAAAGAAAAAAAAAGAAAAAAAATGTGTGAGAAATGAAAAGCCTCGGGGGTTTGTAGTGGTTCGAAATGAACAAGTTTGGGGGTATTGGGAAATTGAGAAGTTTAGTCACTTTTGCCCAAAATCACCCACCTTCTAGTTAGCCACGTTACAACCAGTGAAAAGACCTATTTGATTCTAGAAACTAACTCGTTGTAGTATAGTGGTGAGAATGGATGCAAGCCTATGGAAATCAAGCTCGATATCTTGTGATTGTGTGAATTTCATCATCCCTAAACACGTGAGGGAGTGCTTTCGTTTCTTGTATCCATTTTTGATGAGTGGTGATAATCTCGTTTTACTTGAACATGCTAAGATAACTTTGATGAGCTATGAGGTATTGCATGAGGTAGATTAATAACTTTGCTTTGTTTTGATTGAGGACAATCAAAGGTTTAAGTTTGGGGGATTATGATACGTGCGTAAAATGACCCATATTTTGATGTGTGCGCATGCTTGTTTGTGGCTATTTTACCCCGTATCATGTGTTTTTGTCGTATTTTGGTTGTGTTTTCGTGTTTTGTGTGCTTGATTTGTGTAGGATAGGTTTTGGGCATAAACGAGCATTTTTGGTGGAGTTTTGGAGGAAAATCGCACGTGTTTGGAGTTTTGAGGCGTCGACCGGCCGAGCGAAGCAGGACCGGCCGAGCAGGGCAGACAGAGGGCTCGACCGGCCGAGCCAGGATGGACCGGCCGAGCCAGGATGGACCGGCCGAGCCAGGATGGACCGGCCGAGCAAGGCCACAGAGAGGTGGCTCGGTCGAGCCACTTCGACCGGGCGAGCCGAGATGGTTTTCTCCAGAATTTTGGCGGTTTCCCGCTTCGACCGGGCGAGCCATACTTCGACCGGGCGATCCGAGGCCCTGTTGGCTTGCCTATAAAAGGGGAGAAGTCAGTTATTTGAGGAGCTTTTTGTCATTTTTCATAAATCTAGTTAGAATTTCTCCTAGATTCCAATTTCTATCACGATTCATCCCAATTCTAGAGTATCTAAGAGCTTAATTCACCAATCATTGGAAGAGAAGTGAAGATTCAAGGTGGTAGATCAAGGCATACAAATCCAATTGGGGAAGATTCCAATCTCTACTTTTCAAATTGTAATGGATATAATTGATTTCAACTTTGTATTTGTACAATTGAAAGGTATGATGTTCTAATTCATTTTTGATGTTGATTTGAGTAAGGATGCATGATCATTTGGTTTGAGAATTGCTTGTTTACTTTCCTTTGAGAGCTTGAATTGCACTAGAACTTGTTCCTTACCTCCTAGGTGTAGGTAATAGCCAACGTAGGAGGTAGTTGACGTGAACGCTGCAGCCAATACGCGGGCGAAATCGTCATGAATAGTGTAAATTCATACGATTTTAGTTCCAATCCACGTGCGGTGCTAGGTCGTAGGGCAATAATTGACGAACTATTTGGAGTGGTCTAGGGCTTAATAACGTGATGGTTTGCAAGTCTTAGATCATCAACCGTTAGCTCGCCGTGACAAGGGGTTAATGAGTGTAGGGTCGATTGCTCAATCTCCTAGGGATTAAAATGTCTTTACATCAATGATTAACCTAATTTGATTGCATCTACACTCATATCATCATCCTATCATCCTAATTTGAGAATTTGATTGTCTTGGTTTACCGATTTGGGAAAGTATTGATAAATTGATGATTGTTTGTTTAATTCCATGTCCGTCATGTATTGTTAGCATAGGTTTAGAATAAATGCTTAGATTGTTAGAAACTACTCAACGATTGTATCATGCCTAGCTATAGGACTTTGCTATACTATCTCGGTATTCTAGCGGGCGAAGCGGGGAAGGACCTGGATTTGACAAATATTATTCTTGTGTAGTTAGAGGTTTAATTTGATTGAACTTTTAGCAGCATCAACACCCCGTAGCCTTCTTCTTGGTCGATTAGATATTTTCTTGTTATTCCCGTAACTCAGTATGTAAGCAATGTCCGTGATAATCAATATCCCAGAATAAGATATTGACTGCAATGAATATAACTTAGATAATTATATTCACCAAGGAATAGTTTCAGCTTTAAGCTTTAACCTCGTGCTTTAAAAGAGTAGCACGGTAGTGATAACTTGAGTTAGAAACTCAAGTCTCGTGTATAAAGTACACGGATTATCAAAGAGCTTTGGGTTAGAAATTTGACAGAGCTTCAGCGTAGTTTATCTCTATAGTTTGTAACCTTTTCAGGTTGAAGTGTTGAGCTATTTATAGTCTTCAGGGAGACAATTTGAATCCTCACCCGTTAAACACATAAATCAAGTCGTTAGAGATAGAGATTGGATCGTCCAATCATCACCCATACTTTGGCCTGCTCAGCTCTGTTCTGCCGCCTGCTTTTGCTTTTGGTAGTATACTTTCCACCTGCTCTTGTCAGACAAAGTTTCAGTTCGAGAAATCCAAGTATGAGACATCCTCGTACTGACTTTTTGACTTAGCATTGAAGTCCCTTTAAGTCTGGCTTTGAACATTTGTGTTTCACGTGCTAAGTGAAATATTGAACCTCTTTATTGACATTCCAAAGTCAGTATTGGATTCTTCCATACTTGGTGAAACTCAGTTTTAATTTGCAAAACATAGTTTCCAGAAACTAAGTTTCTGGCCTTACTAAGTTTTAAGCACGAACACAATTTTTCAGATCTTCAAGTTTCTTTGGGATCTTCTCTTAAGCATGGAAACTTGGTTCTGGATATCTCGAGCTCTGTCTTCATCAAAAACTCAGTTTCTGATTTCTTCGCTCGGTCTTCAGCATCTAAGTTTCTAATACAACTTGAACAATCCTATACAAGGATTACATTTTAAAAACTCTAGAAACTTAGTACTAAAATAAGTTTTGACATATCAAAACATCAAATTAAGAGGTGATCTGAAACTCAGTTCCAAACAACGAGATTCGTTGAGGCAAATCGAGTGAAGAATGCAAGATTAAAAACATTGAAGAGCGAGTTAAACTTGATATATAGGAAGGAAATCGAGTCACTTAATCAGTTTGCAGGTCGACTCACTGCAATGTTTGTGGCGTACTGAATTGATTCAAGCTATGGAGGAAATGTTCAACACTATCGTTAGAGAGCTTCGCAACCTGGGAAAGACATATGACAATGGGGAGATGAACAAAAAGATTATTTCTAAACTCTTCCCAAGAGAAGACTGGTTCGTGAAGATGACAAGTTTGAGCGAAAAGGACCTCAGCAACATGTCAACATTCGAGGTATTTGCTCAACTTAAAACTCACGAGTTTATAATCCAGCAGTCAAAGAAGAATGAAGAAGTCGTGGCACAAGCTCAATCGACACCTGCTGCTAACTCTGAAGACTTATCATTCTTTGTTAAGAGAGATCCCAGCAAATGGAAGCTCAAGAAGCCTTTCTGTGGTGAGAGATCTGCTCCAGCCATCGCCAGCAAAGGAGGTTGTCTCAACCTCAGGTTCTCAACCTGTTGATGTAAAGATCAGCGAGCTGGAAGAGCATATGAGAAAGCTTCAGAAGTTAATGCTGGAAGCTAAAGCCAAGAAAGAAGTCAAGGAAGCTAAGCTTTCTTCATCATCCACCCGCTCAGCAGAGCGAAAGCCTAGGACATGTTTTGAATGTGATTCGCCAGATCATCTCAAGCATGAGTGTCCGAAAGTCAGCAAAGAGGAGAGAGAGCGCCTGAAGCAAAGATTTGAGAGACGTGTTGTTAAAGCCATAACCAGGGCGTTGCTGTCGAGGACAAAGGTACCTGATATCCCAAATAATGATGAGGAATATTACTATTCCTCCGAAGAAGATGATGAGGAAGTTATGCTCGTGCTAATGGCAAATATTGTTGAGGATGTTGATGCGGATGCTGAGCAACCTGCTGAATCGGCTCTAGCAGTCGAGGCTCATGAGGTAATTTCTATGAGTATATCTTTTCCAGATATCACGCATCAAACAGAGGAGTCTACTCATTCAGACTCAGAGGATGATTACCTTACTAATCTATCTTTAGAGTTTTTAAAGATGTATGAAATGAAAGTGTAGGAATTGAGTCTACAATAGGCAACATGAATCGCCATTTATTATAACTCCGGATTTGATTTATGGATATCAAAATAAATATCATGACAAACAGTAAATGCCCTATGCATGCTCCTATTTAATTTAATTCGTAGATTCAAAGGAATACCTGAGACTCCAACGACTGATCTACAGATCTAGATCGATGATGACAATGATGATGGTGTAGATCTGGATCTGGAAACGATCAAAGCAATGGTGTTCCTACAGATCTGATCTTCTGATCTGTTCCCTTGCTCGATCCGAAAATCTGGTGAGGATACGCTACCGGATCTACAGCCGCCCACTCTCTCTCAATCTCTCTAGGGTTTCTGATTTGAAACTTCAAACTTATGTGGGAAAATGAGAGATTCATCTATTTATATAGATCTGGAGAATGGGCTTTTAGGGTTTAATAAACCCTAATGGGCTCTGAGCAGTGTTGGGCCAGACCAGGATAAAATGCAAATAATAAAGTGGGCCTCCTATTAATTAATTCCATGTTCAACCCAGAACATAATTAATTAATAAACATTATTTCATGCCACCAGAGAATTAATGCTAACCTACCCCTTTATTGCCATGTTATTAGGAACGGGTTGCATTGACTTGGTTAATCCCCATATTTAAGGTTTCAGACATTCATTAATTAATTCAGCGTATGACAATTAGCTGTAATTAATTAATCTCTTATTATTCCTGAGTAGTACCACCCAACCCTTATCGCTTATGCTTGAATCAATGATTCAGCCTGTAGGACTTAGCATAACGAACCTCATGAGCTTGCCAGGGAATGTCACCATCCTGAAACGGATATGGTTATCTAAATCCAACCTGAGGAAACCCCACACAAACTGCCATCACCCAAGATGCAGATATACGAGTACATGTAAGACTCTCCACCATAGCAAGTCAAAGTGACAGTCAACCCATGTGTGCCCCTCAGCTTTCAATAGACTTTAGATCCGACCAAGTTACCGAGATCTTTACTCATTCATATGTCAAGTAGAATGGTTCATCTCATTGTTGATCCTATCAATACATTGAGATGTACCGGTCACACAAAGCAGTCAAGATAAACCACTTATGGACTTGTGTGCCGCAGCCTAAACCGACAGCCAAACCAGAAACTGTCTTAGCTGTGATAACTGTTTATATCTCGCTTGGTCGAACGATCTATACGATCTTCTGTGATCTCTTACACACCGTATGATCTCCCTATCGACGAGATAACTGGATGTGTTTGTTCACATCGTATGATTGTTAATTCAGATAGGAGTTGTTTATTGCAAGTCATTAATGATTACCAGTATATCAAACATAATGTTTCCCAATATACCAATCATAATGCTTTTATGTATACAATTCCAACAATCTCCCACTTATACTCAAAGCATTATACCATTTCTTTCCAGAGTATAAATGTGTCTATTCTAATCTAGCTATTACATTTGGTCACCAGGTGGCCGGCATCTACCTCAGCCCTTGCCTACGAACATGACCTTCGTATGCCTTTTGAGGTAAGCCCTTAGCAAAATGGATCTGCTAGATTATCCTTAATGTTTATCTTATCTATTAGCACATCGCCCCTCGCTACGATTTCTCGTATGATGTGGTACTTTCTTTCTATGTGTTTGGACGCCTTGTGAGTTCCTGGTTCCTTGGAGTTTGCTACTGCACCAGCATTATCACAATATACCGTGATAGTCTTGGGCAAACTCAGAACAATATCTAACTCTTGGAGGTAGTTCCAGAGCCATATTGCTTCTATAGAACCCTCTGAAGCTGCCACATACTCAGCTTCTATGGTGGAGTCTGCGATACATTTCTGTTTCACACTCCTCCATGACACAGCTCCACCTCCCAAGGTAAACACATAGCCCGAGGTCGATCTCTTCTCATCCTGATCCGCCTGGAAATCTGAATCCTTTCTTGGCATTTAGCATGCTAAAACGGACAATCACAGTATCAATATAAGCGGCCTGAGACAAACTTAACATCCTCTTCTTGCGATCACGCAAGATTTTAATCCCAAGGATGTATCCAGCGTCTCCTTGGTCCTTCATTTGAAACTGTTCGGATAACCATCTCTTTATGTCTGACAACACCTTCACATCGTTGCCAAATAGAAGAATGTCATCTACATAAAGTGCAAGGAATACCATGCTTCCGCTGACGTATAATCGGTACACACAACTTTCAGTTTCGCACTGTGAAAATCCATAGGATTTAATCACATCAT
The DNA here is from genome assembly GCA_026898455.1 of Plectranthus barbatus. Classification (NCBI taxonomy): domain Eukaryota; kingdom Viridiplantae; phylum Streptophyta; class Magnoliopsida; order Lamiales; family Lamiaceae; genus Plectranthus; species Plectranthus barbatus. The sequence goes on from JAPKLW010000667.1 coordinate 390,482, forward strand.
CAAAACGTTTGTTCCATGATCGTGAAGCTTGTTTAAGTCCATACAAGGACTTCCTTAGCTTCTAGACAAGATGCTCTTCACCATCCTTCACAAAACCCTCTGGCCGCTGCATACAGATGTCACGACCTTCCTCAAGGTACCCGTTTAAAAATGCAGTTTTGACATCCATCTGCCAGATCTCTAGGTCCATATGTGCTGTTATGGATAGAAGAATTCGAATGGATTTTAGCATGGCTACCGGTGAGAAGGTCTCATCATAGTCAATGCCCTCCTTTTGACTATAACCCTTCACCACCAACCTGGCTTTAAAAGCCATTATCTTTCCTTTCGAACCTTTCTCCGTTTGTATACCCATTTGCAACCTATGGCCCGAAAGCCATCTGGTAGCGCAGACTTCTAGTATACATCTATAGAGGTAATTGATTCAATTTCTGAATCCATGGCTTTATGCCATTTTTCAGCATCTATGTCATTTACTGCTTCGTCGTATGTCCATGGGTCGGTATCATCTAGTCCGTCTTTCGGGATCAAGTCCGAAGACTCTCCCACGAACATATACCGCTCGGGTTGGTGAGGTACCCTCCCACTACGACGGAGCACTGGTACTGCGTCAGCAGTTGGTGCAGTTATTTGTGGATCAAATCCTTGCACTGGCAACCGTGCAATTGGTTCCATACCTTCGAGAGGTACACTCAATCTGCCACGGGGTTTTCCCAATGGAAGCGCATCATCGTCTCCAATTTCTTGGAGAATGAAATCACTTTTGGATTTGTGGTTTTACACAAACTCGTCCTCCAAGAATCTTGCGTTGGTGCTAACAACAATCTTTTGATCCTCAGGACAGTAGAAATAACCACCTTTCGTTTGTCTGGGGTATCCCACAAACAGCATTAGCTCGGACCTACCTTCTAACTTTTCAGGTTCCTTCGACAAAACATATGTCGGACAACCCCACACTCTTATCTTTGACACACTGGGCTTTCGCCCATGCCAGAGTTCCGAGGGTGTTTTAGGAACTGACTTAGAAGGTACCAGGTTCAGCAGATACGCCGCTGTTAGTAACACGTGGCCCCAAAACGAAACAGGCAAGTTCGCATAACTCATCATAGATCTAACTATTTCAAGAAGAGTCCTATTTCTTCTTTCCGCCACACCATTCTGCTGAGGAGTACATGGTGCGGTCCATTGGGATGTAATCCCATGCTCTGATAAAAATTGCAAGAACTCGTCACTGAGATACTCACCACCACGATCAGATCGTAATGACTTAATGGTCTTGTTTAACTTCTTCTCTACTTTCGCCTTGAATTCCTTGAATTTCTCAAAGCATTCAGACTTATAGTGAAGTAAGTAAACATACCCGTATCTCGAGTAAACGTCAATAAAAGTGACGAAATACTTAAATCCACCATGAGCTTGCGTGGACATAGGTCCACATAAATCAGAGTGGATCAGTTCCAACACATCACTTGCTCGAGACTGACTTGCCTTGAAAGGCCTGGTCTTCATCTTTCCTTCTATACAGGATTCACGAACTCGATGTGGAACTACCTGGATTGAATCCAATGTTCCATCATCCACGAGTCTCTTGATCCTCTTTAGATTGATGTGACCTAGTCTCAGATGCCATAAATATGTAAGATCCTCATCAGAAGATAAAAACTTTCTCTTCTTATGATTAAATGAGTTATATGCAGCATTCACGGAAGATTTATGCAAACAAGTTATGATGTAAAGAGAGTCTTTCTGTATCCCACGACAGATAACACCGTTATTGCCATTGATAGTAACATGACTATAAAAAATAACTGAAAATCCATCATTTATTAAACAGGAAACAGAAATAAGGTTCCGCCGAAAATCCGGCACATACAAAACATCTCTCAAAATCAAAACACTGTCTTGAAAGCATAATGTAACATCTCCAACTGCTACTGCAGAAACACGAGCAGCATTACCCATGGAGATCGTCACCTCGTCATCATTCAGCTGCCTTGTCAGCCTGAATCCTTGCATAGTGTAACAAACATGATCAGTAGCTCCAGTATCCACTACCCATGAATGGGTAGAAACAGATGCTAAACATGTTTCCGTTACAAGTGCTGATGACGTACCTTGTCCAATCCGCTTGGTCAGACAATCCTTCTTCCAGTGACCAGTTTTGCCACAACGGAAACACTTGCCCTTCTTCCCCGGTGTCACAGTCTTATTTTTCCCAGAACTTTTGCTTCCAAAGGCTGTCTTCTTGAATTTCTTTCCAATCACCCCTTTAGCACCTTTCGATGAAGCAAGGCGACTACCGGAAGAAACCAAGACTGCCTTTTTAAGTTGCATGACTGATTCAGCCGCCATGAGGTCACTAAGTAACTCATTGAGAGTGTACTCCTTTTTACTCATGACAACATTCAGCCTAAAGTTCTCAAAAGACTTCGGAAGTGAGTTGAGTATGATATCGACCTGGGCTTCCCCGTCAATACCTCCTCCATGCAACGTCAGTTCATCCATGAGATGAGTCATGGAAACAACGTGCTCCCTCACTGAGCTACCATCAGTCATTTTACAACTCACGATTTCCCTCATGAGTTTAAATCTGACAGCTCTATCCGATTCCCCATAAGTAACTGTGAGACTATCCTTAATCTCATCTGCTTTGTCATAGTGCTGATGTTGTTGCTGGAGCACCTTAGACATAGTGGTCATCATGTAGCACTTGACTACATTATTAGACTTGACCCACTTGTCATAGAGGTTCCGCTCCACATTAGTTGACTCAACAGTGGGGACAGCTGGACACGGAGTGTTAAGAACATATTTATGTTCCTCTGCAACTAGGATATAATCCAAGTTGCGCTTCCATTCCAGGAAATTCGGACCAGTTAATTGATTTTATGCCAAGATATTTATGACATTATTCATAGACATATCTGAAAATAATAATTGATTGAAGTACATACATGCAGAACATCGAAACAAATATGCATTGTAACCTTTTGATAAACCAATACAATTGTTTCCTCCAATTGCCTAAGTGCATCTACTGCAAGCTCCTTTCGAAGACGTTTACAGCAGACCACCTAACCAGACTGCTCTTTGAAGTTCCAGTCTTTAATTTCAATCCATGCCAGGTATTCGCCGGCAAATGAAATTAATAATCGGAGATAAAACTAAGACCATGTTCAACCTAACTGAGCAGGGACATCATTCATGAGTAAGTACTCAGGCAACATCTAAGCATTTGACCACAATTCTAACTTTGGAAGTTAAAAGGACGATTTGTCATACGTACGAGACCCATGACGCATGCCTCTTACAACCATTGTTATCTCATTTAAAACAATCCTAGAGAACTTATGAACAAATAAAGTAAGCAGGCTACGGTCGTGTAGACGTCTACTCACTTCACTGTCCACTTCTCACATGTTTAAATGTTTTATATAGAAATCTCATCTATTAGAACTTATGAACAAATAAAGCAAGCAGGCTACGGTCGTGTAGACGTCTACTCACTTCACTGCCACTTCTAATAAGAGACCGCATTGTGGAGGTCTTGTTGATTTTAATTAAAAAATCTTGCTTAGTCTTTTTCTTTCAAAAGGTTCTTATGCGCACATATTATTTTATGATCCATAAATTATGTCACATCCAAAATTCCATCACATTTTCCAACATGATTCCGGAATTTATAGACATAATTTAATACATAAAATAAATCACATAAAGCATGCTTTGAACAGTAAATAATAAAGCAATAACATGCTTCCCTATTATCTACAACGTGCTTTAAAAATAAATAATAAAAGCAGTAGCATGCTTTCCTATTATTTACTAGTGCGCACATAATAAATCACATCATACGAGAAATTAATTAAATAAACAAATAAAATTTCTCGTGGCCCCTTGATGCAATTACTTGGGAAATAATATTAAATCTATCTATTACAATGATTTAATTTAATAAAGATCTTCAAATGGGCTCCCACTCTTTAACTTGAAATCTGCAATCTTGGACTGGAATAATACAACAGTTTGGGCTAGAAATTTGTGAACCAGGGTTATCTGGCCCATTAAAATAATTAAATTTTAATCCTGGGCCAACCCACATCACACTAGGGTTTGGTAAGTAAATTAGGGTTTAGAAAAAATACATTCGGGTTTCAAAAAATAAAACCCTAAAACACAGCCACCAGGGCCGCCGCCGGGCCGCCAGGCCCGCGTCTGAAACCCTAGCTGTTGCAGCCGCCTCCTTCAACCCCAGAAACCCTAGCCATCTGCTGCTACAGCCGCTGCCGCCGCCGACGACCTGAGCCACAGACCCGCCGCTCACGTCGACTGCCAGACACCGCGCTGTCACCGACAAGACACACGCAGGCCCACGTCTCCGGTCACCGCCCATAGACGCAACCTGCGCGCGAGCCCGCGTCGCAGTTGAACCACCACCGTGCGCAAACTACACACGGCTGGTGTTCGTCCAAAAACCCACAGCCTTCGTCCCTGCCCGTCTGCCGCCTCCCACCGCCGTTCGCACCTGCGCGCGGCCTTCGCCGGACCACAGCGACCCGCGCCGGCCAGAGCCCGCGCCGCTGCTGGCGAGAGAAAGAAGAGATGGCGGTCTGCTGCAAGGAGGAAGAAAAACATATGGCGAGCTGTTGTTGCCAAGACGGCCCCCGCGCGCGGCCTTACTGTAGGGATCTGCCGCGCGCCGCCTGCGCGTGGGCATCTGCTCGCCTGCCAGCGGGCACCGCTGCCGGAAACTGCTGCTTCATTTTGTCGCCAATTCTTCGTTCTTGAACAGATTTGGTTTACAGATTGAATAATAAAAAAAATACAAAATAGATCTAGTCTATTACATATTTTTCCTATCAATCTAATCGCGGATTTTCTGGCGATTTAAAACAAAACCAAAAACAGAGAGGGACCACGAGAACAAAAAAAATCCACGACAATTTTAAATCCATCCCCAATAAATTAAATAACATGCATAAACTATTTGTCAAATTTATTTTCCGACAGAGCCATAAAATACGAACCTCGCTCTGATACCAATTGTAGGAACTGAGTCTACAATAGGCGACATGAATCGCCATTTATTATAACTCCGGATTCGATTTATGGATATCAAAGTAAATATCATGACAAATAGTAAATGCCCTATGCATGCTCCTATTTAATTTAATTCGTAGATTCAAAGGAAAACCTGAGACTCCACCGACTGATCTACAGATCTAGATCGATGATGGCAATAATGATGGTGTAGATCTGGATCTGGAAACGATCAAAGCAATGGTGTTCCTACAGATCTGATCTTCTGATCTGTTCCCTTGCTCGATCCGTAAATCTGGTGAGGATACGTTACCGGGTCTACAGCCGTCCACTCTCTCTCAATCTCTCTAGGGTTTCTGATTTGAAACTTCAAACTTATGTGGGAAAATGAGAGATTCATCTATTTATATAGATCTGGAGAATGGGCTATTAGGGTTTAATAAACCCTAATGGGCTCTAAGCAGTGTTGGGCCAGACCAGGGATCAAAAGCAAATAATAAAGTGGGCTTCCTATTAATTGTTGGTCCTTAATTTTCAGAGTCGTCGTGTTAGATAAACTCACGAAATGCAGCGGAATAATAAATCGTCACTTACACTTTATGTTTTACCTTTCAAGGTTAGTTAAGCTCGGAGATAAATTTAGTTTCTTCACAGTTATACACTAGCAATATGATTGCTAGGTTTCAAATCTTATGAGCAATGTAACAGTAAAAGAACACAGTATTTATAGTGGTTCGATCCAACAAGATCTACGTCCACTCCTTAGCCGATACGCTAAGAATTCACTAAGTAAGTATACAGATTACAAGGATTCGCCTTTTACAGTTAAGTAGGCAGTGAGCTTTCGGCCTGGCTACTTGACAGTTATCCTCCGATAACCTGAACTCCTCAGATGTTGGTTCGGCTGGGTCAAGGGCACACCTTCGAAACTCCTGCCTTGCCTGATTTGGAACTTTTATAGTCACTTTCTGACTTTCCTTGAATACGGCTAAGTGCCCGTCTGAGTCTAGACCTTTTCAGGTGTTCGACTGTTAGATTCTTTCTTAAAAGAAAGGAATCCCAATGATTGAGAATTCTTGAATGCAATCAAGAATATCTTCAATGGAGTGTCAGTAAATCAATGAGCGACACTTCTGGTTGTTGAGAGCTTTTAATAATCTTTCACAAGGCTCTCAACTGACTACTTTTTCTTTGTTCACTTTGTCAAAAGAATCTTTTGCTTGAGTGTTCGTGAATGTCTGAAGTGAGAAAAGAAGTAGTAGTAGTAGTCGATTCTCTCTTTTGGACCTTCCTTTTATAGGTGGAGATTCAAATCTTGAATCTCCATATCCGTTAGACACAACGTCTCTTTTGTCCGAGAGTGATAAGACTTGTTCTTTGTTCTCGATCTGTACTTTCTGAGCTACTTCGGGAAAGTCTCGTCCTTTGTGTGTGCTTTTTGTCAGAACGGCAGTAAGGCTTCAGCCTTTGACATTCTGCTCTGCTAATGGTCGATAGCGATCTGCTATATGTCTTGGTTTGCTGAATATTTCTGTTGACACTCGATCCTTTGACTTCTATTCTGCTAGCATCCTTCAGGATTTATTAGCAAATGCTAAAACCTTAGCATTCTGCTAAGACATGTCTTCTAGCAGACGTTGTCCTTCGGTATCTGCTAGGAATTGTGTAAGTCTTCTAGCAAACGCTTTCCTTCGATGTCTGCTAGGAATAGCACATATCTTCTAGCAATCGCTTTCCTTCGATGTCTGCTAGGAATAGCGCATGTCTTCTAGCAAACGCTTTCCATCGATGTCTGCTAGTCTATTACAACTCAATAGATGACCTATACAGGACATTACATGATATGCTAGACTTATCTATAGTTCAGCAAATGATTGACCAAATGCTAAGGTTTGATTCAACAAAACCTTTTACAAATAAATCCTAAGGGAGGTTTTAGGAATAATTTTCCAACAATTTCCCCCTTTTTGGTGCGATCAAAGCTTACTATCATTTGCTGAAGCTAAGAGGAAGAATGTTTGTGTTTACAAAATACTAAACTATTCTAGCATACTAACATAGAGTTTATCCACCTTAGTTCAAGCAAAGAAAAAAGATGAAACTCCCCCTCAACAAGTGCTGGGAAATATTTCTTGATTAAACGCATAAGTAAATGCTACAGAGGTAATATGCTAGGAATCCTAGCACCCAAATAAAATTAGCAGACATATTACTTTTTCAATTTCAATCCAATTGTTTTCAGATGTGTTGAATACACAAATAGTGTATTTCAACTAAGAAACACGGTGAAAATCAAAGATTGACAATGAGAGGTTGTCTCTGTCTGATCAATTTTCATTCATATGATATATGAATTACAAGTACAATGAAAAATGATTAGACGGAGACAAAATAAGAGCTAGCAGAAAAAAAATACCAGAGGAACAGAGGAACTCAGGAGTCTGGAGCAGGTTTCTTCATCTTATCAAATTCATCGAATTTGTTTGAGGCTAGCTCCACGAATTTTTCTAGAAGCTTCTTAGCAGATGCACGTTCAGCAGCCTCTGTTTCCAGATCCTTGGCCAACCGCTCATTCTCTTCTTCGAGCATCTTGATTTTCGCTTCTGTTTCCTTCTATTTGAGCTCAGCTTCTTTCCGTTTGAATTCTTCACGAATTCTCCTCTGTTCTTCTTTTGCAGCTTCAAGAATTCTCCTCTGTTCTTCTTTTGCAGCGGCTCTTGCTTCCTTCGCTTTCTTCCTCTCAACAGCTTCAGCAGCCCTTCTTTCTTCCCCCTCTTTGATTGTATCCAAAAGTCTGGAGGAAAAAGAGTTCACCTTGGAATCCACTCGCTGTTTATGCTCTGCTACGTCTGTCTTTATTTCTTGTACAGAGTCCTTGACAGAGGAAATGTTGGACTCGACTGTGTCCACCCTGGCCGTCATGGTATCAACGTTGGATTTGACTACCTCAATTTCCCTTCGTATATCCGTGGCTTCAATCACCATTCTCTCAGATATAGTAGACACCGCGCTTTGAACGACCATTTGAACAACGGAGTCTAGATATGTTGGAAGATGTAGCGTGCTAATCGGAGTAGCAAGGAAGGATGAGGTAGTAGGAATGATGACTGCTTGACTCCTAGCAGTGGAGGTGGAGATTTCCTCCATGACTACCTTTGTCCTTTCTGTGTTAGCGGTTTCTCTTTGATCAGAGGTGACTAGCAAATGTATTTTCTCCTCGATCCCTCTTTGAAACTCTGCTTCAGCAGCAGTGTTGACTAGCAGATGTATTTCCTCCGCAATTCCTTTTTGAAACTCTGCTTCAGCAGTAGGGTTCTCAACTTCCTCGAGTTTCCGTGCTTCTGCTATAGAGAATGCTAACATGTAGGCTTGCAATTCCTCCTCTCTGTCCTGATAGGCGACAATCTCGAACGTTTGAAATTTGTACTCTAGTGCTGCAGCCAACCGGGCTTGATGCAATAATTCTTCGAGCATAGGGAGTTCTGCTTGGTATTTCTTGTATGCGGCAACAGCTTCAGCTTGTCGTTTTGAGAGTTGTATATGTCCAACAGATGATTCGTCGGGAGCAAAAGTTGATTGTGGCAGAGAATGAGGAGAGGACGTTCTCCGATGAGCTTCAATTAATTGAAGCCTTTCGCTGACAGCCTTATCAGAGTACTGCTTTGTGCATGGAGATTGATCCATCCATTCGTTCGCCCACAATTCTTCATGCCTCCAAAATTTCAATCCTTTCCAAGACATCATAATCTCTCTTTCCTCCATACCAAGTTCATGAGAGATGTAGTCATACTTCTTCCATCGTCTGAACTCTTCTCCCAATATCTTCCCTTCAGGAGTATCTTCTTTCAATACTCCAGCAAATACACCTTTTATGTCCTCCTCAACCATCAGGGACACGAATTTATCAATTTCTTGACCTAGCAAATCAAATTCAGGATTTGCTTTACTTCTCTTGACTGATAATCGAAGTGGATCCATGCCTCTTGAAGAGATTAACGTCAGAGTTTTAGCATCATATATCCCTGCGGATTCTTTGTCAGAGATGACATTAGGAAGATCTTCTGTATGAGGAGCTTCATCAGGAATCACTTCCTCACATCTGGTAGACGATTCTTCAACAGCAGTCATGTGTTCAATCTGCTCAGCAGATTCATTTCTATCATCACTTTCCTTTTCTTCTATTCCAGAAGGTCATGCTTCTGGATTTCCTGGTAATCTCCTGGAAAAGTCTTGAAAAGAAGTTTCCTCATCTGAACTGCTGTCGAGGGCAACAATTGACTTTACTTCATTGAATCTGCCTTCGTGAAATGCCTTGTCAAGCTCTTCATCTGACATAGCATCTTGTGAGGATATGATAGCTCCTTCACTGCTGACTGGGGGAATGGGAACAGAGATCCTTCCGTCTACAATACCTTTCCCTTTCTTGGCAGCTTGTTCTTCCATTAGTGCCTATTGAGCAGCTCTCTTCTGAGCCTTAAACTCTTCAGCGGCTGACTTGATTCGTTCAAAATTTCTATCTCTTCCTTCGAACGTCATTTCATTGATGAATTTCATATATTCTTTCTTGTCGAGCTCTTTCAGTTCAGCTACGCGCTGTCTCTTAGTTTTTCTTCCTCCCTGAGTACCCTCTTCTTTGGTTCTGGAAGACCTGGGAATGTATTCTGGATCACTTTCAGCAGTGTCCTCTGTTGTGTCTTTAGCAGATACCTTCTCTGCTACAATGTCAGCAACATCCTTTGCAGTGGTTTCAGCAGCCTTTTTTTCTTCTTCTGCCTTTTCTGATTCTTCCTTCTCAGAAAGTAGCTCTAGCCTTCTCCTGGTCTTCTTCTTTGCTTTAGGTGCAGGAGGGGTGACTTTGGTTCTCTTTTTCGTTGGAATTGGTATTGCCATAGCCCCAATAGTAGGTGGAAGCTGTTCGGCTTCCTTTGCAGTCATTATCTCATTGATTTGATCAACAGGTAAA
>JAPKLW010000668.1:0-28136 GCA_026898455.1 Plectranthus barbatus
CAACATCCAAATTGAATTAGAGCATCATACCTCTCAATTGTAACAATTCAAAGTTGAAATCAAATACATCCATTACAATTGATAAGTAGAAAGTGAAATCTTCCCCAATTGGATTTGTTAGGTCTTGATCTACCCCCTTGGATCTTCAATTCTCCTCCAAGGATTGATGAGTTAGCTCCTTGATACTCTAGGATTTGGATGGAATCGTGATGGAAGTTGGAATATAGGGGAACTCCTAACTAGATCTAATGTAAAAAATGGCAAAAGTTTTTTCAAATAACTGAATTTCCCCCTTTCATAGACAAGCAAACAGGGCCTCGGATCGCCCGGTCGAAGTATGGCTCGCCCGGTCAAAGCTGGAAACTGCCAAATTGCAAGAAATCACGGTCTGGCTTGCACGGTCGGATTTGGCTCGACCGAGCCATTTCTTTGTTGGCAAGGCTTGGTCGAGCAGACTCAGCTCGGTCGGTCGACGTCTCTGTCCAGCTTGGCTCGGCCGGTCCTGCTTAGCTCGGTCGGTCGAGCTTTCTGTCTAGCTTGGCTCGGCCTGTCCTGCTCCGCTCGACCGGTCGACGCCTCCAAACTCCAAACTCGTGCGATTTTCCTCCAAAACTCCACCAGAAATGCTAGTTTATGCTCAAAACCTATCCTACAACATTCATAACACAAAAACACGAAAACACAACAAAAGAACAACAAAAACATATGATATGAGAGTAAAATGGCCGCAAATATGCACGCTCACACATCGAAAAATAGGTCATTTTACACACATATCAGTTACTGCTGTGAATGAAGAGCTCACTGCCTTGAAAATGAATGGAACATGGGAACTTGTTGATTTGCCTAAAGGAAAAAAGACAATTGATTCAAAATGGGTGTATAAGGTTAAACTTAAATCTGATGGATCCATTGAGAGGTTTAAGGCTCGTCTAGTTGCAAAGGGGTTCAAACAACAGTATGGATTAGATTATGATGAGGTTTTCTCCCCTGTTGCAAAGCTGGTCACAGTTAGACTTTTGCTCACAATTGTTGTTGCCAATAACTTTGTCATACACCAAATTGATGTTAATAATGCCTTTCTACATGGCTATCTGACTGATGAGATATATATGTTACCACCACAGGGTTATGAGGAAGCAACAGCAGGAAAGATGTATAAGTTGGTAAAGAGTTTGTACGGCTTGAAGCAAGCTTCGAGGGACTGGAATGCGGAATTCACTCGAGCTTTCTTGGCTTTTGGTTTGGTACAATCCAAGCATGACCCCTGTCTTTTTATCAATAGCAATGGTCCTTTTACATTGGGGTTGCTGGTTTATGTTGATGATGTACTAGTGGTTGGCTCTGATATTACGCTTATTTGTGATCTGAAAACTTATCTTCATGAGCGCTTCACAATCAAGGATTTGGGTGAAGCAAGGTATTTTCTAGGCATGGAATTGGCAAGAGGAGATACAGGATTATATATTTGTCAAAGGAAGTATGTGTTGGATGTTGTTGACAAGGTCGGCATGTTGGGTTGTAAACTGGTGTCTACACCTTTTCCAAATGGAGATGCTGAAAAGTATAGGAGAGTGGTTGGACAATTTCTTTATCTAGGACTCACTCGACCAGACCTCGCATATTGTACTCAATAGCTCAGCCAATTTGTGAGAGCTCCAACTGAAAATCATTGGAGTCTGGCTATGCATGTTCTTAGATATTTGAAAGGTACACCATCGTTTGGTATCTTCATCCCTGCAGAGAATACACTCAATTTAGTTGGATATGCAGATGCGGATTGGGCAACATGTTCTCGGACTAGACGATCCATTACAGGCTATTGTATGTTTCTAGGGAGTGCTCTTGTGTCTTGGAGATGCAAGAAACAGACCACGGTAGCATTATCATCAGCTGAGTCTGAGTATCGTGCACTAAGTACAGCAGCAAAGGAAGTTAAGTGGTTGCATTATCTTCTTCGAGACTTTGGTATTGAGAGTTCACTGCCCATTCCCATATATTGTGATAACTCGGCAGCTATCCAAATAACTAAGAACCATGTGTTTCATGAGAGGACGAAACACATTGAACTTGATTGTCACTATATTCGAGAGCTGTACCAAGAAGGTCTTTTAACTCCCTACCACATTAGCAGCGAACAACAGTTAGCAGACTTTTTCACTAAGCTTCTTACAGGACCTCGATTTCGTGTTTTGTTGTCCAAGATCGAAGCTGTAGATATCCACCGGCTCCATCTTGAGGGGGGGTGTTGGCGTGATACGATTCAAGAGGAAGAAGGTGGAGATGGAGTTGAGTGATCATGCGTGCATGAGCAGTGATCGAACCCGGCTGAAGTTTTAGATATGAGTTCTCCTTTTAAGTTGTAATAAGCGTGTGCACGCTTTTGTTATTTTTCCTGTTTTTATTTCTGTTTCATTCCCACGTGTATGTGGAAGCACGTATAGGGTTAGTCGTACATGCACACTAGTATATAAGGCGTGTGATGTGCATTTTCTGCTATGAGCTAAGAAATGAAATAAAAGTTCTCTATCCTTTATCTGTTTGAATTTATAAATACAACAAAATTAAATCTTATAAATTAATTTTTAATGAGGTGGAATAAAATAAAATAATAATTAAAATATGTCATTGCCACGTGTGTGCCATTTGGCAGTTAATGGATGAGTCATCACTTAATTAACACCGTTAATAACGGAGGATAGATTTCCCTAACGGAATTTAACATTGGGATATAATTCCCTATCAGCGAAATTTTGAGATATATTTCCCTAATTTGTGAACGATGGGGATATATTTCTCTATTTTCCTTATATTGGCTTCGTCTATGTTTTAAACATAAAATCAATCATTTTGATTGGACCGACAAAATAAAATTAATAATATTTACTTAATATAATGTAGTATATGACTAAGTGTCTTGTTGGCCTAGAAATATGAATTTTCTTCCGACTATATGCCCTTATATTTTTCCTCTACCTCATTACTTGATTTTTCTCAAATCACTATTTCAAACCGAGTGGATAGTAGATATAATTAAGTTATATTCTTCCTTCACCTCTAATTGTATTTGTGAGTATCGAATTCTAAACTTTAATTTTTAAGTTTTCAAATACTAATGTTTAAATAAACAACCTGCCTCTTACAAACACATTCCGACCGGAATATGATTTTACCGAAGAGTGCTCATTCACAAAAACAAACATTTGGAATTAATATCACCAAAATAACATGTCAAAAACCAGAAATTAAGTACGTAGAAATGAAAACTTCACAAGCCATTCTCTTACAATCAGGCATCAACATTAATTAGTTACACTTTGGCATATGATATTATAAATTTACAACTTAGACAACATGCATGGGACTGTACAAAATCAAGCAACATTGATACAACAGAGGCTGAAAACAAAACGCAGATTTCATCATATTCATCACCAGTTGAAGCTGATGGACTCAAAATGCAGATTCTTGGCTGAAGCAGCAGATGCACAAATTCTGGCAACTTCGTGCCTCATGCTTTTAGGCCCGCATGCTACCACCCCAACATCTGATCCTTTGCACTCCAACAGTATCCCTGTATTCACACCACTAACATCAACCTTTTCTATTTCTATTTCACAAGAAAGCATTACTGGATGATAAATAAATAAACAACAAACTCACTCTTTAGATCAGGTCGGGCGCCGTAATGCACATTTGTGGACTGAACTAAAGACTGGTGAGGCAGGCTCTCAAGCTCTCTACCTGAAACACTCAACCAAGAGGAGGGCGACCTCGTCGGAGTTGGCAGATCAACGTTCCCCACTTGCTTCCCCTGTCCAGAGATATTTCTCTTTTGCCACAGGAATATGGCGCTGGTTGTTACAAATATACTGCCACAAACAAGAAACATGTCCCAAAGAATCTTGAAGCTGTAATGGTAATTCTCTCCCCTGTGCTCCACTGGATATATGTGGTAACGAGTAACGAATCCGAGGAGCAGAAGATACATGACGAAGGCGGATGAAATTATCAAGCCAAGCCACAGCCAGCTGTTCTCCCCAAGGACTGCTGATATGGGTGAATCTGTTGGACATGGTTTGAACAGTTTTGTCTCAATTTGTTTCTTCCCATCCTCAACCGGCCTTTCATGTTCTTGAGTGATATAAGCTTCGATCTGCAGCTGCAAGTTCGAAACGTCTACAGGAGTGCCGGTAAGAGGAAGCAAGAGATCAAGCATGGTTAGATCGGTTGTGTTCTTGAAAGCTGCGATGAGGGTGACATTTGGAACCTTTGCATTTGACTCTCTACTTCTGAAAATGATTTCTCGTATAATGGAGATGAAAGGAGTGATGCCACTTCCTCCACCGATCATCACCAAAGACTCGCGGCTGATGGGAACACAAACAACTTTAGAATCTAGAAAAAGCATCCTTAATTCAGACATGCTGTTCATACCTGAGAAAATGAGCAGAAGCAGGTCCTCCATAAGGGCCTTCAGTAGATACTTCAAGATGATCCAAGTCCAGAGAGAGCTGTTGGTAGAGCTTTTGAGTCCAACTTCCTTGGCTCTTGATCACGACGCTTAGCTTATTCGTCTCCAAATTACTGTTGGAGACGACCGTAAAAGGATGCCATTGCAACTTGCAAATGCTTGGAATATGCATGAACAAGATGCTTGTGGGATAGTAAGACAAACCTAAAAGGAGTAGATAATTTTTTATCAGAATAAAGCTTTTGGGGAATGGTTTATAAGTATCAGAGTGCTTCCTTGGCAAATTCACCTGGATCCTTGCAGAAGGTCAGTTCCATAGTGCCATTAGGCAAAAGGCGAGCTGAATCCAGCCGAGCCCTCCGCCTAGATTGCAGGAATCGCAAGTATCGATCAATGAGGAAGAGAAAGATTCCAGGAAGAATCATGCAGAGGTAGGCCACTCCAACATGGAGCATGTAGAAGAAGATGTAGAGAATGTAGAGATGGTGCGCGTAGAAGAATAATTCAAACATCTTTCGCCTAACGCGCTCCAAGCTCGTCACCCAGATCCCTAGTGAAAGCACAAAAGCAATCACTCCAGCTACATTAGACAGATAAGTACTGCTCCACTGAAGCATCTGCATTAAGATTCACCTCACTCTACGTCAAGATTCATCTTCCTTCCTCAAGGATTAGCATAACTGGATTCGAGAGAAGTAGAGGGATGTTACCAGGTACATTTCATGAGACATTGCCCACCAATAGATGATGAACCCTACACTGTGAAGAGCAAAGAGGAAATTTGAAAGATGACCAAGCCAGATGTGATACTTGATGCTAGACTCCGATGTAAGGCCAACGAGAGGCAAGAGTGATGACCCCCTTGTCACAGGGAAAAACAGGAACGCCCAGCATGTGTTTCCAATATATCCAACCCTCAGGGATACGCTACGGAAGTCCATTTTCCACCTTCAGAAAAGAGCAAAAAAAAAAAAAAAACAAATCTTAGCATAATACTCAAGAAAAGATAACAAAACTCAGAATTCTTTAGTTTTATATACTTACGCTTCCATCCCGGGCATTTGCATGAAGGGGTGCTTTATACTGACATACACATAGTTTGCTAGGGACCAAATCATGAGTATTATAAACATGGCGGCAAATGTAAGCTCCACAGAGTTGACTATTCCAAGTGGCGCCATTACCAACGCTGGACGTCTCAGGAAATCAAAGTAGCTCTTACTACTGCAATATGTTTCCCACTAAGAATCAGTTTATTGATGTATATGAGATGTTGGAGAAGAGAAGTAACCAAGATGGGCCAAACCAAACCTCACAGAATTTGATTTCTGGTGAAGATGTAGATAAACACATCCCAAAACAGCGACGAGCATAAGAGGAAAACTAAATAAAACAAGATTTGTTCCTGCATATATAAGCATGCCAAATAGCAAGGTGAGAGAGAGGTATCACATAAGTTAACCACAAATTCGACATACATTAGCACAAAACTCTTACCTTGTTCCCTGAAGTATGTGGAGTTGAATCTTTTATTCAATTTGGGAGCCCATGAATACTTGTAAGTTGATGTTGGAAGCATAATCCAGATAAGCATATACCCTGCAAACACTAAAAGAAAGAAACTCTGCCATGCTGGACGAGATTTCATCTCACTCCTGAAATTTCTTTTGCAGTTCAAAACTATATGCAACTTAAAATTCTTTGTTCTCACATGTACCAAAGATACTCCATGTCTACATCTATATATATGTATATGTGTGATGTAAGTAAGTGGAGATCCAGTAATATCATGTGACATCATATCAAATCAAAGAAACGGCATGTTTCATGCATTTATACTGAAGTAGTAATGCTGAATATCATTCTACATGCTTCTACATAGTTCAAAAAGATGATGTATCCAATAAAGTCAAATATTTTTTAAACATTTGGAAGTAAAAAATCAATTGTTATCGGCCGCCTTTTATGCGCAGAAGTAGAAAATCAAGAGTTATCCTCGAACAACTTTACTTCTAGTCCGAGATAATAGCATATTATGGATATATATTGTAATAACTGCTAAATGAATGCAAGTTCTGACCATATCATCTGCTTATTTAGCTATGAAAATAATCACAGTTGGAATTTAATAATAGAACATTTCTCAGGGTTCAGGCTTTCAACTTTTAAATTATATTCAACAGTATAGATAATGGTGCCTATCATCTTTTCACCAAACACGGAAACAATATTTTAGAGAGTTTTTTAACAGTAACAAGTTGAGATTATCATGTAAACTGCTAAATCAGGATGAAAAATATATTTAACAATATCAAGTCTTCTCTTCTCAAAGCAAAAAATGATAGTACCACAAAGAGATGTTAGTACAGGTGGAGTACAGTTGACTTGTGGTTCTTCAACTTATGGCATTTACATATTGGCTGATTCATCATATGGTTATGTCCTATAAATATTTAATTATGAAATTTGCTTCATCTCAAAGGCAAGAATTTTATAAGGAATACTTATTTTAATCTAACCAGCAGTCGAGCATATTCGGAGCACTGATGGGATCATAATGTGGAGATTCTCAATCTTACATAACAACACCATAGCCACTCTGACTTTTACTTCAAAGATGTTTGCTTCAATAACTAAACCTCCACTTAAGTAATAAGGTAGACATTTAAATATCATGTCGACATAACAGAGCTGAAATTGATGCCATGGTCATGTAATATTTAGCAGTAACATATAATAATTTTGCAAATATTGGGACTCTAAGAGGAAGTTACACTATGGACACAGATATAACAGTAGTCAGTCTTGAGATGGGATATTTGGAGCACAGCAATAGTTGTGCTTCATCTTTTCTCGGTATCAAAATGTAACCAAAAACATCTGTGAAAGTGGAATGACATGAATAATGAATTTAATCTGAGGAGGAACTGCTGTGATCACAGCACTACACAGGGAATCTCATGGATAAACTGATCTTATGATTGGATTGCTCTTGCCATCTAAGGCATGCAAAAGTTGTCCTACCTATTACTTTTTACAACCATGCAAAATCAGAGCAGAATATGTACTTTCCAAAATAAAGTTTGATCTAGTATGATTTCTTAACAATATTGAACTGGTTTGCATATCCAAAAAGACTCTATTCCTCCTGGAAAGTTCAAAGGGAGAGATTATATAGAAAAGAAAATGCAAATAGTAGAGAATTTGTTACCTGCAGCTATACAGCATGTTTTTTTTTGTTTCAGGCGGGGCCGATATATCCAACTCCATGAATAACGAATGAGAATCAGATTAAAGTCATTTCTGCAGATTCTCCAAATCCAGTTACCTCCAGGCAATTAAATTTTCACAAACACAGACACAAAAGAAAGAGAGATAAGTTATATGGAAGACTGCAATGTTATTCTTATGATTCTTAATGTACAACATTTCAAGAAACAGTACAAGACGAAGGCTAACAGTTATAGTATGTGTCATGCCCCATAAGAATAGAACTGACTAAGATAAACTAAAGAAGAGAGCACATTGCATGTTTCTCAAGTGAACTCTTGCATTACATGTGTCTGAGAACTAGCATTCCAAAACCAATGCCCAAAAATGTTGCAATCGATATTCCAAATATCCCAACGAGAAGGCCAGGTACAACTAAGGTGCTCCATCCTTTGGCTGTGGCCATTCCACATGCTGTAGTTGGACCTCCAACGTTAGCATTTGATGCAATTAGTACTAGTTTTTTATCAATCTTTAATAATTTCCCCAGTCCAAGTATCACAACAAGATGAACAGACACTTGAACGAAGGCAAACAAGAAGATACTGGGAGCTGTATTGACTACATTCCACACGCTCCCACTTGCACCCAGAACAGCAAAAAATATCTGTACATAAAAAAAAAACGGCATAGTCACCAGAACTGTTGCATGCAATATCGGTTGACCACGAGTCCTACATCTAATTGCACTGCTTTGCAGAAAGAAGTTCAGAGGTACCATAAGAAATGTACATTTTACCTGCATCAGTACGAGTGCAAAAGCATCACCAGCAGGAGCAAGGTAGCGAAAGTAACTCGGAAGCAAAGTTGCTAAAATGACAACAATTGCTGTTACTGCAGGAAGTTCACCTCCTTGAATTCCAAGACTTTTACAAAAAGAACTGCCAGCTTTGCAGATAGCTAACGAAACAGCAAGTGCTGTAGCCATCTGGGGCACAGAAGCTTTGGTCTCATTTGTTGCCAGACTTGAAGGATCTGTACAAAGATTGAACTGAAACTCAGTTTTGTGGAGTTGCTTTGGGAGTGTGACTAAGATAGAACAGAAGCAGTTTCACAAAGACAAAGTAGACATGGAAACTATTGGGAATGTCCAACATATTGTGGACTATCTAACGCAAGCTGGACATCTCAGCATTTGAACTTAACCATCTAATTCTACATACCATCAGTCATTTGTGAAGCCTCTGCAGGTATTTTGGAGGCCAACGCAAATAAGAGAAGAAAGTATAGAACACATATGACATTGTCTGCTGCTACCCCTGCAGCAATAACTGAAGGAGAAACACCGAGTGCCTCGCATATTGCTATGTAATTTATTGCTGCATTAAACAGAAATGAATTCCCATTACATGCCTGAAGAGGTAACAAAACATTTATTGAAAAAATAATATGTAAATATTGTTTTGGAGAGAGAGAAATTGACAAAACTAGGTAAATGGGACTTTTTGGAGGAAGGCAGCAGTCCCAACACGAAACTGAGGGGATAAGATGTCCTCTTCTTGCTAACAAGCTTGAAGTATATACAAATAAACTGTTCTCTGCTTACAGTATTGGTTGTTCCTAATTTATGATTTGGTGGTTGGTGTCTATCTTCTCTTCCTTCTTCCTGAACAAAAATGTATTTGCTGAAATAAATTCATTTCTCTCAAAATATTACTTAGTCACTACTTTAATTAGGCGATCATTATGTCCACTGCACATGAAACTACAAGGAAACAACATTACAGTCGAATAGTTGAAAATGTTTACCTATAGCCAACTAGTCATGAGTTCGAGTAATGGAAGGGACACCCCATCCCACCATTTAAATAAGTACCCTTATTTCAAAAAGAAATGATTACATCACCCAGAACACATCGTATTTGTTCCAGCTAAACATCTCAACCATATTTTCTCCAGTTCCACTAGCCATCTCCCATGATGAATTTGCAGAATACAAAAAATAAAACCACTCAAAGTTGAACCATATTTGGGACCTAATGACATTCAAGAAAATTGTAATGAGACTTAATGATATGCAAGAAGATTGTAACTTGTAAGATCACAAGAAGTTTTAAAGGACTTGCCTCCACCAATATAACTACCCATCAGAGCAGAAGCTATTTTCCAGTTATCCTGACCAAGGGACCGCATGGGCACTATCAAAAAAGCCACAGCCGTCCCGACAACTGTTGCCACTGAAACATCAAAGGACCAAATGAAAAATGTAATTGCATCTCCTAAAACATCTCTGCACGAACTAATAAACCATAGATCAAAACGGAGAAAAGCATAGTCAACAAACATAATTCTGTGAGTCATGCATTTCCAAAGAAAAATAGAGTATGCCCTTTTGCAGGTGAAAGTAAAATATTGTGTTCAAATATTTGCAACTATGCCCTCAATCCTGACTCATGTGATGACAATGAATTTGGTCCGACAAGTAAACACTAAAACCAGTTCCAGAACACAGAAACTTACAAGTATAGTCTGAGCAGTACCATGTTGCCAAGATTAGATAGCTTTACGTTTTATTTACAAAAATTATAGTAATCATTACCGAACTTGCAGCACTACTGGCCTTGACACATTACTAATCAATGGCATTCACAAGATACTTAAAACTTATTCTCTAGGACTCAAACAACTCAGACAATTAAGCAAATGCGACAGACAGTTGATCAAAGCTTCAGAAAGTGAAGTAACGATTTAACACCTGATCCTAGCAAAAAAGCCAAGAGCAAAGTCCCTGTCGTTTGTATGACTTGGCGTAGATCAGCTCTAAACAGCAGCAGTGGTATTGTTAGGGGCAATAGATACTGAAAAACCACAGAATAAGCCGGTGCCTCGTGCGGAATAATTCCCAGATTACTGGCTGCGAGCCCAACTAGAATACTCACGAGCGCCGCACTAACCATGCTCCCAATCTTCGTCTTCTCCGACCTACACTACCATCAACCAACATCAAATAAGTCATTTTTAGCATCCATTTTCAAGAAAATCGATAAAGATACAGTAAACACAAAACGCGGAAGCCAAAACACTAAAACGTGGCAAGAATAAACAGAGAAAAGTGGACAAAGCTCAAGAAAACAGATAGTGTAAGATCTGAAGCAGATACCATAGACCGAAGGTACCGGTGGCAAACAGGGCAGTCCACAGACCCCAATTATCATCAGGAGAAACAATCGGCGAAACATTCGAATGAGAATTGGGTGTTAAAGAATTATCAAAAGTTGTGTTGTTCAGAAAAGTTCTGATTGATAAATGGGATATCGTGTTTGACTTCTGCTTGTACGGCAATTTGCCGCCATTGTAGATCGTACAGGAGTTTCGTTGTGGTCGAGAAGAATATGAGAGCGCCGCTGCATTCAACGGCACAGTAAGGGATTCCATTGCCGGCTAGTTACAGCGGCGGTACGATGATTGAGCGACGTTGCCGAGGAGGTCCAGTATTTTATCAACTTCCAGCCACGGGCTCCGACAAATTCATCTGGCCACGTGGTATACGGTTAGATTCTCATTGGTTAATCCGTTTATCTGATTCTAGATAAAAGAATCCTATGATTCACACAACACAACCATCATAGATTGTTTTTGTCTAAGCACAGACCTCAGTTCACAGGTCTCCTCTTCCCAAGAAAAGCAGCGTCATGTTTAAGTTAATGCTGCTGGTTTAGTTACGATGTTGATGTAATAAGATTATTATCATAATTTGGGGCACTTGATCAGATGATTTCAGATCAATTTATTACATATGATCAAACTCACACATCTTCAAGATGCATTAATGGAGAAGGGAATGTTGCTGCTTGTTAGATAACAAACGAAAAGTGCTCTACAGTTACGAGCTTCCTCTTGATTTGCAATTGCAATACAAAAAGCTGAATTCACTTCACATGAATCTCAGAACAGCTTGTCCGAAAGCAATACCGAGAAAAGTGGCGATGGCAATGCCAAAGATGCCAGCAAGAATGCCAGGAACCACCAGAGAGCTCCACCCTTTGGCAGTGGCCATACCACACGCCGTTGTAGGGCCGCCCACATTTGCATTCGATGCTATCAGCAATGACTTGAGATCAAACCGGAGCAACTTCCCCAAGCCCAGGATGATGGCTAGGTGGACTGCAATCTGGACTAGAGAGAACAAGAAGATGCTGGGCGCAGTCGTGATAACACTCCTGATGCTTCCTTTAGCTCCAATAACAGTGAAGAATACCTGGTTACCCATTGCAAATGATATATCAGTCATGCTCTAACTTTCATTACTATCAACTAGCATTCGAGCAATAAATTGGTTTAGAACTGCTGACCTGCATTAATATCAATGCCATAGCTTCACCAGAAGGAGCAAGGTAAGCAAACTGATTCGGGAATAGAGTTGCTAGAACAACAACAATGGCCGTAACAGCAGGAAGGTTGCCTCCTTGAATCCCGAAATACTTTGTCAACAAATTGGCACTTTTGCAGATGGCAAATGATACAGCAAGGGCTGTAGCAGTCTGAAGAACGGGTAGCTTGTTACCGGATTCTGATTCTTCGTTAATTCCAGCATCTATCACAATAGAGGGTATAGTATATCATTAAATGTCTATGGACCAGATGATAATCTTGTGGCAGAAGAGAGGAAGGATATCCTAGATTTAGTAGGTGTGGAAGAATTAAATCAAAACCCTCTTTTCCAACTCACCAGCTGTTGATGGTAAGGACTCTGCAGGGATTTTAGATGCCAACGCAAATAATGAGGCAAAATATACAGCACAAATAACATTATCTGCTGCAAGTCCAGCAGCCAAAACTGATGGTGACGTTCCAAGAGCTTCAGATATGGCTACGTAGTTGACAGCTGCAGCAGAATAGATTGTACAGAAAGATAAGCGCAATTCTTCATCTATGGGCAAATGACAGAAACTATCCCTCAGGAGCAATACCCAAACAAACACCAATCCCATGCTGTGTAGGAAAAAGCTATCAGAATGGATGTCTTATTATAGGACATGTACCTAAAATTATTTGAATATGATCAGTTTGGCCTTTGAATAGGCGAACATCAGATTTGGTCATGTTTCAGGGATCTCGCAAGTCTTAACCAAACAATGTCAATACAAAAGAAAATATAAAAGAGATAAGAGATCAGAAAGCCTACAGTAACCACCTGGTCATAACCTATACTCATTTTAGAAAAGCATCCAGAAAAATGCAACAAGATATCCAGCCATTTTGCATGGTTCTTGATTTGATCCAGCTATACAATCAACACATTATAATGCTGCATGCATCACATTGGAAATATGGTACAGTCAATATTTCATATTATGAACAAGCCATGTACATTACCTCCACCAATATGTCTTCCCATTAGAGCAGCTGCAATCTTCCATCCATCCTGACCAAGCGACCGCATAGGCACTAACAGGAAAGCCACAGCTGTTCCCACAGTTGTCGCAACTGTATCAAAGGCAGCCGTAATAGATGTTTATACAACTATGGAAACTGTATCTAGAACTTACAGTGCTATTGCCTACAATCTCACAAAAAGATCAGATCTATTTACAGAGTTGAATAATTAAATACCTCAACTGCTCTATCAACCATGGGTTTAGCATACAATCGAGCCTACCGTTTTACAAGAGACTGGTGATGCATTACCTGATCCAAGCAAGAAAGCAAGCAGAAGAGCGCCAGTGGAGCGAAGAACGCGGCGCATATCAGCTCTGTAGAGCAGGAGAGGAACAGCTAATGGCAAAAGAAATCCCAAGACGACATCGTAAGCCGGGGCTTCACTCGCAATGATTCCTAAATTACTTGCCGCCAAACCCACCAGAGTACTCACCAATGCACCGCTCAATGCGCTCCCAATCTTGGTCTTCTCCGACCTTCGATAAATCATTGCAACTTATCAAATTAGAATCCCTACGACAAATCAAGAAGATGAAGAAACTCAAAAATGATTAATCCCATCTACCATAAGCCAAAAGCGCCGGTGGCGAAAAGAGCGGTCCAGGTGCCCCATTGATCTTGCGGCGAAATGACCGGGAAGTTCAGCTGCGATCTCACAACCAAGTTCTTGTAACTTCTTTTCCGAGGTGATTTTAGAAATGAGGAACTTCCTCTAGTAATTGGAAGTGAAGAGGCGTTCCGATGGGGAGGGAGACAGGACCGCCGTGCCGGAGGCGGGAGGAGGTAATTGGGATTTATGAAAAGATGCGAAACCGTCATTCTTTTGTGGCGGAAGTTGAATTGATTGGAGGTGAAAGTGACTTTGCAGTTTTTAGAAAGAAATCTCGAAGAAATGTCCCAAAGTATCTGGGAGCGATGGGGACGGCTTGGTTGATGGGTCAAAGGGAACACTCTCACGGACTTGAGTGAAGAAAACTAGCCGTCAGCGGCGGCGGGGTGAGTGGCTCCGCTGGGAAACACCTCTTACTCAACCGATTCTTCAGTTCTTTTCTGATGCTCCCACTGTCTTCCACCGTTTTTTAACACTAGAGTTTAATGCTGAAAATAACACTTCCATTAATTATGGAGTATTTAACTTGCATAAATTGGCATTTATTACCAAGTACGATGTGATGATGAAAAATTTGCACTTGCATTTTTCCCAAGGAAACATTCGTCCGTACAATTTTCTACATTCAAACCGCCATCTGCTATCAAATCCCATCACTTTCTTTAAATTTATTTCGCCCAAATAAGTAATCATTTCATTCTATTCAACTTTGAAGTAGACAGATGTCTCGAAAAGAAAATGGTTCCGTATTCTTGAGTTTATAGAAATAGTGTTTCTACTTTATTTGGAGTGTTCAATATCAAGTTCGCGGTGCTAAGTTTCAATCCACGGTCATTTGACATGACATATTGTGGCATGATTGAGCGATTCAGTTGTTAGATATTGTATGCAATTCTTTTGTGCCCATAACTATATTGGCTTTGAGCGTTTGAGTCCTTTCTGTTCTGATTTTGGAAAGAGATTTGGTTCTGGGTTATGAAACCTCTCGTTTAGAGTTGCAAAATTGCATCACATTCTTATTCATCTTTGGTTGGATAGATTGGAGTTGGCATAAAGATGAGATTGTGCTATTCTTGAATGAGATATCTCCGTTTGCCTTTTTGAAAAGTTACATTGACAATTTATCTCGGTTGTGAATGGTGTAGTGTAAAATGTGGCTGGATGTGTTGATCGCAGCCTTTTTTACCAATCCAACAATCGCCCCTCCTGACCTAAAGTTAATAGCCACCTAGCGTCTTGAGCATTAAG
Organism: Plectranthus barbatus; assembly: GCA_026898455.1. NCBI lineage: Eukaryota > Viridiplantae > Streptophyta > Magnoliopsida > Lamiales > Lamiaceae > Plectranthus > Plectranthus barbatus. The sequence goes on from JAPKLW010000668.1 coordinate 14,982, forward strand.
TGGCTATCTTATGTTGCCATGTTATGTCACTTCCTACTTCCTAGGCATAAAGAACTCCATGTTGGTGCATGACTTGTCGGCGTTAGTCAACAGAACATGTCAGAGGCTAGTTCAGTTCATAACTTCATGTTCTAGTTAACTACCAATTTTGAACATGTTAGGGATGCATGGTGTTAAAAACTATACTCGTAGCAACTGTCCTTGTTCATCATCTTTAGTGTTAGGCATTTGTTAGAAGTTGACACCATTTGGTTGTAAACTTTCTCTCAAACCCTTATGATTAGTGTCAGGATATATATATAAGACGAGTTGTACTTGTAATGCTTGAACATGTGTCAAATGCTACTAAAAAGTATTGCATTATTGGATCTTGTCTATAGCTGTACAGAAATATCATTGCTAAAAGGATGCTTATTTGCAGTCAACAAAACCTCTTACGTGGTTTTATATTCTCTCTCTCATAAGGTCTTGGATTTGTATATGTTGAGTTAGCTTTTTTTTCCTAAATGATGTTTAATGCACTTTTACACACAGTTGAGGTATGAGTATTCTCCTTTGACTGAATTGTCACTCGCACAGCAGGTCTATATATGGTGATGAATGGTCATTTGGGTTCTGTGAACATGGTACAGGAGTGTTCCACTGTCCATCGTGAAAGCATTAAACTTGGAGAAACTGCATACTCTGTCACCAAATAATAAGGGAACTGAGCAGAGACTGAGAGTGGCCTGGAGAATCATATGATTTGCTAGCAATCATATTTGTGTCTTAAAGCTTCCTGGTAATTACAGTACAGTCCCTCTGAGTCGTTATTGTTGTTTTTCTTGATCAAACATGTGATTTGAATTCCAACTCTGTTAAAGGCAGCTCTAGTGACTATCTGTAGAGTAGGAAGATGGAAATTTGCATGTGGAGTCTTCTTGTTGTAGTCAGAAAGAATTTCACGTCTTTTCGTAATACAATCAGCTTTATAACAGGTTTGCACATGCTGGTAGAAATAGCCGGAAACACAGCACAGCATATAGAGTAAGACTCTTATCTATTTACATAATTTCTTTTTGGATTTGAACTATTTCCGAAAGACTCTGTTACAATGACTGGGTATCATGGATCAGGTGAGATTTCTGATGTTATTCAGACGAAATTGTAACTGTCAGCAAAGTAGCATATCGTTTTTTAGCAGGACACGGCTCCAGATTCCCCCACCAACTCCAATGGTGTCCCAGCCTACCTGGTTCGGTTCAAGAACCTCATCACAAAACCTTCAGAGTTGGAAGATGAGGATCTGGATGAAGATGTGAAAATAGAGCAACAGAGGCAAGATGCAGATGCTACTACACGCGATCGCTTCCATTGATCATTCTACATAGACCGAAGTTGTTAAGCTCCATGAACAGTTGAAATGAAAGAAACACGAGATCATCTGCAACTGGCCATCAAGTTGGGGTGTGATGAGTTACCCAAAAAAGTTCATAATGGCATTGCAACTTCAAGCTCTATTCTCACATCTCAGACATGCTTGTTGTAAACTCAATGGTGTTGCTCTCTAACTGTAATTCTATGCTATAGGAAAACAATTGGGACAATTTCAATTGATAACGAGGCAAACAGAAGCGACAGTTTAGAAAAATAAAAGTATGACATCTTATAAAAAGGACAGGTAAGCTCGCTCCACAAAGTATGTACAGGATTTATTCAAAACACAAACTAGCGCAGCACAACTTGGCCATTACTACTCAGATTTGTTGCTTCTTTCACCCTCTTAGCACACGATTGAATAAATAAGCATCCACATGCACGTCGTCTGCTATTTTAAGAGATGAAACAGCCTGAGCAGCAACATGACCTGCAGATAAACCCATGGAGCCCCATCCTTCTTCAGCAAAATACTGAGGAGGGTACATGTCTCTCCCAAAATGATTCAAGTTGGAATCACCCCAGTGATTCCACACTCGCCCATATCTGTGAGCATCAGAAACCCATCCAATGTTTTCAAGTGAGCACTTTGGGAGATCTTGGTAAGGAACCAAAGCATGTCCCCCAACAATGATGTCCATGTTGCTAGCATGATCCCACGAGGCCAGCCCCTCATCCTTCCTCAACATTATTTTACTTGAATCGTCCGAGTCTTCGCCAAGTAGGACATGCAGTGCAACTGCCTCAGCTATTGCAGCACCTTCTTCATCAAGTCTCTCCTGTTCTTCCTTCTTTTTCTGCTTCTTTTTTTCTAGCTCAGAGCGGATTGCTGCAGACGCAGCCAAGGCCTTCTCCAAGCGTCTCTTTTTCTTCTCAGCCTGTTTAATTCGATCGATCTCATCTTTCACCTGCTTCTTCTTGGATTTTCTTACGGCAGCAGTGACTTTAACACCTTCCATGATATCAAGTGACACTAAAACTCAATCCCTAATGCTACACTCTCCTAGCGGTCTAATTTCTTTCCAGAGTTTCCTCCTTGTTTTCCCTAGTAAACTTCTTATGATGTATACATCATCTAATCACTATACGTTTCGTGCTGAAACCCTTATTAAATACTTAATGAACTGAATTGCAAACTTGGAAACAGTAAAACAGAAAATATAGAGAGAACTTACACCTACACCCACTCAGGTCTGAATGAATACCTCATCTTGCGCACACTACATTCCCAAAAAGAAATAACGGGAGATAGAAAAAGTGAAAACTGGTAAGCAATTATTGATCCGTTCTTCGTCATTGTTCTCAACTTTTCACAACCCTAGGCAACCCAATTATAGCCTGCTTAAAGAGTCACTCAATTGATACGAATTCAAAGTAAAAATTATTTTACGTTTCCAAAAACTCACATGGCCTTCCTTCCTGCAATAAACCAGAATAGCCTCAGCATATGAGCAGCCGAAGACAAAAAGAAATGCATCATACAAATAAAACACACTGCCTAAATGAACCATCATAATCAATTGATTCAATTCATAACACGAGATAATGGGGAAAGAAAAAAAAAAAAAAAAAAGCAACTAAACTATAATTACGTATCCAAAGTTTCCATTTTTATAGATCTGATAATGCAATGATTTCAATCAAATTATAGATAACAAAGTAATAACAGAGGAATTTATTCATCTCCATTATGCCTACGTTCTATTTAACTGTTCAAGCTTTACAGCATACTCAAGTCTCAGATCCATAATCACCCATTAAGCAACTCCAAAAGTACAGCAGATCTGAATAACTCTACACGTAATAAAGAATAAATCTTAACTTAATTCGACAATTCAATTAATAAAAACTCAATCAATTTGACATGTGAACCCCTCAAACCCAATTCCAAAATCTCAACCTACTGCCATCGAATCGCTCCAATTACCTTACGCATCAGATTAAAAAAAACCCCACAAAATAAATCACAGATCTCTCCAAACATCAATCTAAAAAGAGCCAATTAAAAATTAAAAGCAAACCTTGTGGTTAAAGGAGAATGAAGAAGGCCTCACGAGAAAGCAATTGAAAAAAAATGAAAAAGAAATGAGAAAAAAGGAAGAGTGTTTGGATCTGAAATCAGTTGCTTACAGAGAGAGAAAATAAACTGATCACATGAGATTGCCGGTGAGAAAGACGGGGATGATTAGGAGAAGGAAGGGTAGAGTCGGAATAAAAGAGGCAAACCGCTACGTGTCGGTTTTAGGAGATTGATCCAGAATTTCTGACTTTGGCTGATTTTGCAACCGTTGATTCCTTAATCAATTGATGGATGACCGGCTATGATGAATACCGGATATGTGACGTCATTTTAAAGCGTAATCATCTAGTTTTTTTTTTTTTTTTTGAGCAAAGCGTAATCATCTAGTTGATGAAGGATTGAGATGAAGTTATAAAAAAAGTTAAATAAAAATGGTCCTAATTTGGCAATAAATGATTTAAATATTTTATTTGTATTTATTAGATCATACATTCTGAGTTTTGATAGAGTTGTTTAGATAGGTTAAAGAACTTAATAATTGATCACTGTTGTGAATCGAATCCTTTGTATATTGCAGATAAACAATGATAAAGAGAAAACAATAGAGAGAACACGATGAAGAGAAAATCGAGTATATTATTGATAATTGATGTGTAGAGAATTACAATATTATGTCATATATATAAGGATGAAATCATATCTTCTATAGAATCTAGAAAGATATGTATATATCTCTAAAGTATATCTTAAGTAATGTCCATCAAATAAATATATTTATAACACTCCCCCTTGGACATTACTTCGTTATGTTCATGCCTCGTTAAAAACCTCGCCGAAAACCTAATGGAATAAAACAGTCAAGGAAAAAAGTACATGACATATGTTTATTATGTGTTGCACTAGATGCCTCGTTAAAAACCTTAACTAAGAAAACCCATTGGAAAAAAACTTAGTAAGGGAAAAAGAGTACATCTATTTAGCCTTCTGGGCATAATGTAAACCTTCAATGTTTAATTTTCAAAATGTCGCTCCCACTCAAAACAATGATATTCAGAATCTTGTAATTATAAGTAATCCAATATTATTCATATATGTAGGAAGTGACTCTATGAATAATCTTCAGGATAATCACGAGATTAAACATTCTGAATAACAATCATTCTTGGGAAATTGAAGTAGGTAAAGGAATACAACTCTAGTGTACCCACTACTTATTTATGCAACACAAGAGTATTATCCTCATACTAGAGGGTGAAGAATATTTTAAGTATCATAATATCATATGATCTTCCAATATGTGCAAAAGAATATTAATCATACTCTTTTTGTAATTCTCAAAAGAAAAAATCATCTATGAGTGGTTTAGAGAAGTATTCAAACTGATAAGAAATGTCAATACCACAATAGAGAACAAAATAAGCAGTACGAGATCTATAATTATCAAGATCAAATAAATATTCATTTATTTACTTAAACCACCAATGTCATACTTGGTTTCTCATAGAATACCAAGATTTGTATACCTTGAAGGCCTGATAATATAGTGTACAAAAGACACTTAAATGGAGAACTTCTGGTCCAAAAATATCATGTTATCTTCTTTAAGTCTACATGAGACGTTATCCACTCCTGGGGATCAAATGACATTGGTGTTCTGAATAGATATAATAAATCTCTCTAGAACTCTTATTATACATCGACTGATGTTAGAAATAATAATAACTCCTTCAGGAGATTGTCGATCTGCAGGTCTGATGGGTTTTGTATACTGAAAGCATTTATTATAATGAGTATACAACGGTTTATTTCTCCTATCTGTTAACAATCGTACATGTATGAACAAAGGTATCCTCTTGTCTCACCGATAGGGACGATCATACGGCGTGTTGTAAATCGCAGAAGACAGTATGATCACTTGACCTAGTGAGACATAAACATGATCACAGCCGAGACAGCGTATGAGGATACGTCTGTCCGGATGGCTGTGGCATTGTCGGAATAAGTAGTCTGTCTTGGTTACTTGACATGCTGGTACACAGAGGTGGCGTATTGATGGACCGCAGTGAGATATATTCGTCTGTCTGACATCAACGAATAAAAGATCTCGTTATATTGATTGAGTCCAAACCCTAACGAAGGTTCAGGGGTTTGCACGGGTTGACTGTTGCTTTGACTTGCCATGGTGGAGAGCCTAAGTAACGTGCTCGTATATCCGCATCTTGAGTAACAGCAGTTCGTGTAGTACCGCCTGAGACTGAACTTAGGTAACCATATCCGAGTAATAGGATGAGGACATTCCCTGAGGAGCTCAATAACATTCATCGTGCCAAAGTCCTGCAGGCTGATTAAGTTCAGGCACGAGTGATAAGGTTTGAGTGGTACTACTCAGGAATTATAAGATATTAATTAATTGTAGTTAGAGCTTGTCAGAGGCTCCGATTAAATAATGGATGTCCGGTAACCTTAAATATGGGGATTCTCAATTAATGCAGCCCGTTCTCATAACGTGGTAATAAAGGGGTAGGTCAGTATTAATTCTGTGGTGAAGAAGAATTAATATTAATTAATTAATTGTGTCCTGGGTTGTGGAGATGGGAATTAATTAATTTATAGGCCCACTTTATTATTTGCATTAGGTCCCAGGTCTGGCCCAACAAGTGTGCTGAATTGAGCCCAAAATGGCCCATTAGGGTTTCCAACCCTAGGTCTATAAATAGACAGCTCTCTCTCATAAGTCATAACGGAGTTGAAAAACCCTAAACCTAAGAGAGAGAGTGGGCGCCGTTTTTGAGAAGAGAAAAGGAGGAGAATTTTCGAATTCTTGTCCTGCTCAAGTCACAGATCTACGGAGTCCTCACCAGTAGTAGATCTGACCAGCACCGGGATACAGATCTGAAGATCTAATCTGGAGAACAACAGATTTCTTCTTTCCTTTTCTTTATTTTCGATTTTCTCTAGAAATTAGTTTTCTAATTTTTGTTTCCGTAGAGAAATCGGATTGCGTGGTTGAATTGGATTTTGGAATTCAAACGCAAAAGATCGGTACAGACACTACGGAATTACGGTAATCTCTCGATCCACAATTATGCATTAAATTCATAGGAGCATGCTAGGGTTTTTGTGAATTTAATTATGGGCAATATCCATAGATCGATCCGGTTCAGTTTTGGTTTTGGTGATTCGATTCACGTAAAAACCCTACAATTGGTATCAGAGCCAGGTTTCTGATTTATGGCTCTGTTGTTCATAATTGAATTTTATTATGCATGTATGAATTTATTATTGTGGATGTTTGGTTTTTGTTCCTCGTGGCAACCCGGTGATTCAGCCCGCGGTGGTTTATCCGTGTAGGGCTGAATTATTTTGTAAAATCATGAGAAAATCCATGATTAGCATAGATTTGAAAATTGTAATAGAATAGTTTCTGTAATTCTATATTTCAAATTATGTAATTGGACGGGTCGAGGACGAAGAACGAAGACGAAGTCGACGGAGGGCCGGGCACGGCGGACGACGGTGGCGGCGCGGCCGAGGGCGTGCGGCGCGCGAGGGCAGCACCCACGGCGCGCGGCCTGCGCGCGCGCGAGAGGCACGGCGCCCGCACGGCGCGCGGCGCTGGGCGCGGCCCTGGCCGGCGGCTTCGGTCGTCGTCGGCTGCTACTGTCCCGTCGCGGTGGCTTGTGTTTTTGGTGGTTTGTGCAATCCTGTGTAAACCCTAGGTTTGCATTAGGGTTAGGGCAAATCATCAGATCACAAACGCCTAAAAATCCAAAAGATTTGGTGTATCAAGATTTGGAAGCCCTTGAAGATTTGAGAAGATTTGAATTTATCCATTAAATTCAAAATTCAAATTGTAATAGATAGATTTTATTTTCTATTTATTTTGGGGCCACGAGGAATTTTTTGTTTGCCTTAATTATCCTCGTATGATTTGTGATTTATTTATGTGAGCAATTAAGCATGTGTAGATAATAGGAAAAGCATGTTTTACTGCTTTTATTATTTACAGCTTTCCAAGCATGCTTATGTGATTAATTTCTTTTGTTGGATTATATTTTGGGAATTTTTGGGCTTGTTTAATTACATGCAAAAATTTGGAAAATATAATGACAAAAGGAAATTATGTGTGCGCATAAAGAAACATTTTAAAAGAAAAATACTAAGCAGATTTTTTAATTAAAATCAATAGACCTCCACAAAGCGGTCATAGGCTGTAAGTGCATCTCTCGTTCTAGTAAACGTCTACGAGTGTAGCTTGCTAGTTCCCGGAGGTGCATGGGTACGGTTGTTGGGATTTCTAGACAAACAATTTAAATCATGTGAATAGTGGGAGGGCTTTGCGTAAACGTCTACGAGTGTAGCTTGCGTAGACCTCTTTCACATGTATTCTAGGATTGATTTAAATTAAAGATAACAAAAGCTTTGAGGGTTGTGCGGTATGGTTACGTGCCATGCTAAACTGTCTCTTTTGGCCGGAGTTAAATTTGTGGTAGCATCTTAGAATATAATGCAAGAATTGCATCCCTGTTCTTGAGAGTTGGCTTGGTCAAAGGTTTTCACTAATTATTAATTTCTAGTGTCAAAAGCATCCTGACATGGTAGTGAAATTAAATGGATTGGGGCTTAAAACCCGCAGTTTTGGTTGAGTGTGACATCGTAAACGTCTACGAGTGTAGCTTGCGGTGGGTACTCTTGGGCAATTAGTGGAAAACATTTGTATTTGATTTATTAAAAGGTTTTCAATGCATTTGTTTTCGAAGTTCAACATGTATGTTCTTATTTAAGATTCTTTATTGTTTCAGATATGTTTAAGTCTACTGTCGATCATATACTTGCTCTCAATCCTCTAACTGGTCCGAACTTCCATGAGTGGAGATATTGCATTGAGTATATTCTCCTGACTAAACAACACATGTTTGTTCTCACTATGATGCCACTTGCCCCACGTTACCATAAAGTATCTAGACGTGAGAAGGAGTTCTATGACAGTTGGGTGGCATCTGAGGATTTTACTTACAAGTTAATCTCAGATAACCTTTCTAGAGAACTTAAGCTCAAGTACATGGGCTATTGTAGCTCTGTTACTATCTGGATGGACTTAGTGGCTACGTATGGTGAAGTGGAGCAAACTGTCAACTGTGATCTTGTTAGAGACCTTGTATGTAAGAGAATGGTTGATGGCAGTTCGGTGACACTGCATGTGATGATCATGGATAACACCATGAAATGATTCACACGTGGAGGTGGATATATCAGTGATCGGGCTAAGATCGATATAATCCTGAACTCCTTACCAATTTCATTCTATGACTTTAAGAAGGATGTAGCTAAGAGAAGTGAGTACTCTTTCAAGGAGTTGCTTACTGATCTCATAGCAGGACAGTCCTTCGTACCTTCATGGGAGTCTGAGTTATCAGATCTTGAGCACAGCTTGGGCACATTGAAAGATGTGGTTCATACTGTGTGCAAGAACATGATTGATCTCAGATCACATGAAAGGAGGTCAAATGAAATGAAGAGGGTTGGTGTCACCTCAAGTGAGAAGGCATGCGGAAGCAAGGGACACGGTACGTCATTTGCATTTGTAAAGGAAACATGTTTAGCATCGGTTTCTACTCATTCGTGGGTAGTGGATACTGGAGCTACTGATCATGTTTGTTACATTTTGCAGGGGTTCACACCGAGGAGGGTGCTGAAGAATGACGAGGTTACGATCTCGATGGGGAACGCAGCACAAGTGAGTGCAACTGCCATTGGAGATTTCACCTTGTACTTTGATGATTCTGTTTTAACATTGAGAGATGTTTTGTATGTGCTGGATTTTCGGCGGATACTTATTTCAGTTTCCAAACTTTTTGTTGATGGATATTCTGTTATTTTTTATAGTGGTGTTTCTATCATTGGTAATAACGGTGTTATCTGTCGTGGAATGCTGAATAATTCTCTCTATGTTGTTAACTGTAATCATAAGTCTTCCGCAAGTATTGCATGTAATTCATCCGTAATTGATAATCCTAGGAAGAGAAAACTTACTTCTTCTGATGAGGATCTTACATATTTCTGGCACTTGAGACTGGGTCACATCAGCTTGAAGCGGATTCAGAGACTTGCAGATGACGGTACATTGGACCTAGTCCGATCTGTACCTTATCAAGTCTGTGAATCCTGTATCGAGGGCAAGATGTCAACTAGGCCTTTCAAGGCTAGTCAGTCTCGAGCAGAGGAAGTGTTGGAATTGATCCATTCTGACTTATGTGGACCGATGTCCACACAGGCTCGTGGAGGGTACGAGTACTTCGTCACTTTCATTGACGATTACTCAAGGTACGGATATGTTTACCTGCTTCGCTACAAGTCTGAATGCTTTGAGAAATTCAAAGAGTTCAAGGCTGAGGTAGAAAAGAAGGTCGGGAAAACTATCAAGTCGCTGCGATCTGACCGCGGTGGCGAATACCTCGGTAACGAGTTCTTGCAATATTTGTCAGAAAATGGGATTACATCCCAGTGGACTGCACCGGGTACTCCCCAGCAAAACGGTGTAGCTGAAAGAAGAAATATGACTCTTCTAGAGATGGTAAGATCAATGATGAGTTATGCAAACTTACCAATTTTGTTTTGGGGCTACGATTGGAGACAGCAGCATACGTAATTAATGTGGTGCCTTCTAAATCAGTTCCTAAGACGCCTTCTGAGCTCTTCCTTGGTCGCAAACCTAGTTTGTGCAAGTTTAGAGTATGGGGCTGTCCGGCACATGTACTGTCGAAGGAACTTGATAAGTTACAAAGCAGGTCAAAAGTAATGCTATTCATAGGGTATCCCAGGCAAACGAAAGGTGGTTACTTTTACTGTCCTGAGAGTCAAAGAGTCGTTGTTAGCACCAACGCTAGATTCTTGGAGGACGAGTATGTGAGTAATCACAACTCAAGGAGTGATATCGTTCTTCAAGAAATTGAGAACGAGAATGCAATTCCAAGGGAAGGGGAACGTGTAGATGTGGGTGCACCTGTGAGAGGTACAGCACCACAGACACGTTCTTCAGTGCAAGGTGCAGGACCACAAGTCACTGCACCTACTACTGACACGGAACCGATGCCTCATCGCAGTGGGAGAGTTATTTTCCAGCCGGAAAGGTACATGTTCGTGGGTGAGTCTTCGGACTTGAGCCCGGAAGACGGACATGAGGACTCTGACCCATTGACTTACGAAGAGGCAGTGCAGGACAAGGATGTTGCCAAATGGCGTGTTGCCATGGATTCTGAAATTGAATCCATAACTGCTATGGATGTATACCAGAAAACTGATTTGCCGGATGACTTTAGGGCCATAGGGTGCAAATGGGTATACAAGAGAAAGAAAGGGGCGGATGGAAAGATTACTGCTTTCAAGGCCAGGCTGGTGGCAAAGGGTTATAGTCAGAAAGAGGGCATTGACTATGACGAAACCTTTTCACCCGTAGCCATGCTCAAATCCATCCGGATACTCCTTGTCATAGCTGCGCATATGGACCTCGAGATCTGGCAGATGGATGTCAAAACCGTATTTCTAAACGGTTACCTTGAAGAAGGTAGAGACATCTATATGCAGCAACCCGAGGGTTACATAAGCAAGGGCGAAGAACATCTTGTCTGGAAGCTTAGGAAGTCCTTGTATGGACTTAAGCAAGCTTCAAGGTCGTGGAACTTACGTTTCAACGATGTGATTAAATCCTATGGATTTGCACAGTTGGAAAACGAAAGTTGTGTTTACCGACTTTGTGTCAGTGGGAGCGTGGTCTTCCTTGCACTATACGTTGATGACATACTCCTATTTGGAAACAACGAGGGAGTGATGTCCGAAATCAAGGTTTGGTTATCCGAACAGTTCCAAATGAAGGATCTGGGAGAAGCTGGCTACATTCTTGGGATTAAGGTCTTACGAGATCGTAAAAGAAGAATGTTGAGCTTATCTCAGGCATCCTATGTGGATACTGTGATAGCCCGGTTCAGCATGCAGCTCGCCAAGAAAGGCTTGCTGCCTTTCCGACATGGCGTTCGTCTTTCTAGTGGGCAGTGTCCTTAGACACAGCGGGAGAAAGACGAAATGAGTCTTGTACCATATGCTTCGGCTGTGGGTAGTCTCATGTATGCGATGTTGTGTACCAGGCCAGATATCTGTTATGCCGTTGGCATGGTAGCAAGATGTCAGTCTAACCCTGGACAGGCGCACTGGACTGCTGTAAAGCATATCCTCAAGTATTTGAAAAGGACTAGGAATTTCTGCCTAGTTTATCAAAATGAGGATCTGTGCCCTGTGGGTTATACAGACTCGGATTTCCAAGGGGACCAGGATGAGAAGAAATCGACCTCAGGATATGTGTTTACCCTGGGAGGTGGAGCTGTATCTTGGAGGAGCTCAAAGCAGAAATGCATTGCTGACTCCACCATGGAGGCGGAATATGTTGCCGCCTCCGACGCCTCGAAAGAGGGGGTGTGGCTCCGGAACTACCTTTTAGAGTTGGGCGTGATCCCGAGTTTTCCGAGGAGCATCACAATTTATTGTGATAACTCTGGTGCGGTGGCAAACTCAAAGGAACCGCGGTCTCACAGGGCAAACAAACACATAGAGAGAAAGTACCATATCATACGAGAAATCGTATCGAGGGGCGATGTGCTGATTAAGAAGATTGACACTGCTGACAATCTTGCTGATCTGTTTACAAAGAGCTTGCCGCATAAAGTTTACGAAAGACATATTCGTGAGCTGGGTCTGAGGTGGATGCCGACCACTGATAGTGGTTAAAGACAGCAGACTAGATAGACGGACTGTATACTCTGTAATATCTTAGTTATGCTTTGAGTATAAGTGGGAGATTGATGGGTTTTGTATACTGAAAGCATTTATTATAATGAGTATACAACGGTTTATTTCTCCTATCTGTTAACAATCGTACATGTATGAACAAAGGTATCCTCTTGTCTCACCGATAGGGACGATCATACGGCGTGTTGTAGATCGCAGAAGACAGTATGATCACTTGACCTAGTGAGACATAAACATGATCACATCCGAGACAGCGTATGAGGATACGTCTGTCCGGATGGCTGCGGCATTGTCGGAATAAGTAGTCTGTCTTGGTTACTTGACATGCTGGTACGCAGAGGTGGCGTATTGATGGACCGCAGTGAGATATATTCGTCTGTCTGACATCAGCGAATAAAAGATCTCGTTATATTGATTGAGTCCAAACCCTAACGAAGGTTCAGGGGTTTGCACGGGTTGACTGTTGCTTTGACTTGCCATGGTGGAGAGCCTGAGTAACGTGCTCGTATATCCGCATCTTGGGTAACAGCAGTTCGTGTAGTACCGCCTGAGACTGAACTTAGGTAACCATATCCGAGTAATAGGATGGGGACATTCCCTGAGGAGCTCAATAACATTCATCGTGCCAAAGTCCTGCAGGCTGATTAAGTTCAGGCACGAGTGATAAGGTTTGAGTGGTACTACTCAGGAATTATAAGATATTAATTAATTGTAGTTAGAGCTTGTCAGAGGCTCCGATTAATTAATGGATGTCTGGTAACCTTAAATATGGGGATTCTCAATTAATGCAGCCCGTTCTCATAATGTGGTAATAAAGGGGTAGGTCAGTATTAATTCTGTGGTGAAAAAGAATTAATATTAATTAATTAATTGTGTCCTGGGTTGTGGACATGGGAATTAATTAATTTATAGGCCCACTT
>JAPKLW010000668.1:38136-68694 GCA_026898455.1 Plectranthus barbatus
TTGTATAGATTGTAGTTTTGGTGGATCAAATCCTAAGTCCTACCAGCGTCAGTTGTCTCTAGATAGCTCTAGATCTGGTCTTAAATGTAAAGTCCTGTTTAGGTCTTTGAGTTGTAAGTCGCAGCTGATCAAGACTCGTGCTGACACTGTTCACCAGCATGAGAAGCGCTTATGACTGGCTACTGTTCACCAGTCAGCAGGCGGCTGACAAAGACTCGTGCTGACACTATTCACCAGCATGAGAAGCACTTATGACTGGGTACTGTTCACCAGTTGGGAAGGGTTTCATCAGCAGGCGGCTGACAAATCTTACCAGCAGAATACGTGTTCTTGATTACACTATTCACCAGCGGTGATTTCACCAGTCATGGGAGATTCCAAGAAGAATTAACATCCAGACATTTGGTAGACTTAGATTATGCCAGGGCAAGTCACCAGCAGAGACTGCCAGCACAAGATCACCAGAATGATCTACCAGTCAGATGTTACCAGCAGAATTCCAGATTCTCTCTCCCAGCGCCGTAGAGACAAAAAGAAGATTCGCTGAGGAATCGACTGACAAAGTATGACTTTAAGGAAGGGGATACCTTAAAGTCTATCTATCACAAGACACCAGTCTTATTCCTCGGACTGACTAATAAAGCCGTTCTGACACAAAGAGATCTGTGTCAGATAAAGCGGTCAAAGGTATGGATCCTTTCCGGAAAAACATACCTACCGCCGTCAGAAGGACATCCCAGGTCTGACACCTTTCCGGATGAGTCCAAACGGCTAGAAAGTTTGAATCAGATCCCGCGTCTATAAATACGTCGGAACCTTCAACATTCAAAGCCTCTGGAAAGACCGAAATTCTTACGCAAGAACTAGCAAAAACGCTGTCAAAATACTTACAGAACTTTCGAGGCTTTCCATAAGCTTTCCGTGTGTTGATTTATCAAACACGAGACTTCAAGTTTTACACTTGTAAGTTAAAGATCTCATTAGGTGTTCTTTCTCTTCCGAGAGAGTTCACAGCAGCTCCTGTGCATCCCAGCACTTGAGTTATTACGGGCGTACCTTGCCGTAGTGAGATTTACGTTCTTGGGAGAACTAAAACACCCAGTTAGCTGAGGAGGTTGAAGTGACGTGCTCGCACTCCGCCAGCTGAGAAGAGTTGAAGAGGGAACCAGGACCGGGAGCGGTTGATCTAGTGAACTGGTGGACAAGGCATTCACCAGCTAGAGATAGATCGTAGGACACCTGTAACCGATTACTCTTAGTGGAATTTCCAGTGCTTCGACTGGAGAGTGGACGTAGATCGATTGATCGAACCACTATAAAATCCTTTTGTTATTTATCAGCTTTCTGCTCTTCAGTCATATTTTAAACCCAGCACTCAAGTGTTGGAGTATATTCTGAAACTGATAGATAACTGTGCAAACAAGGCTAAATATTCTAAGTTTTGATACACCAGCTGACAGGTCCCAGTCAGCGGTGTAACCAGCGTGCAAGAAAACACTTTATCACTATTTCCGCTGCTAACGTTCATACTCTGAAAATTGGGACCAACAGAAATGTTCAATAAGTTCATAAACAAAAATTAAAATAACAATAAAGGGAATGCAAAACATAAGAAATCCTAAAGATCTTTAAAGAAATTTAAAAGTTCAATTTATTTGGATTTTCATCCTGAGCGAGCTCATCTTTCAATAAGTCATCATCATCTTCATCATGATTGATAACCAAGTTTGCTTCAGGCAAATCTTGGGTATTTTTGCCATTCTTTTCTTTTAACATTCTTTGATATGCTTCCACTAAGTGCAAAGGAGTACGGCATATGCGAGACCAATGACTATCACATCCACACCTATAACGAACTTTCTTATCAGTTGCTTGTTGAGATGAATTTTCCTTTTGTAGGTGTGGTTTATTGTCATTTCTTCTTCCATAATCTTGAGATCTATTGTTGTATCCATGATCTCGGTCATCCGATTGTGACCAATATCTTCTACCACGAATGTATTCTCAACCTCGACCTCGTCCTCTACCTCTTGTAGCATTGTATTGTTGGGCAATAGCGTGTGCTTCAGGCACAACTTGTAAAAATAGGTCTTGCATTATCGTTTGTCATGAGAAGTTGGTTGTGTTTTTCTGCTACTAGTAAAGCAGATATAAGTTCAGAATGTTTACCATAATTTTTAGCTCGGTACTGCTGCTGGAGTACGAGATTACTAGCATGAAATGTTGATAGTGTTTTTTCTATCATATCAGTCTCTGTAATTTTCTGCTTACAGAGTTTTAATTGCGACACAATTCGGTGTAAAGCTGAATTATATTCATTTACAGACTTAAAATCTTGAAATCGCAAATTTAGCCAATCAAATTGTGCTTGAGGTAGGATAATAGAAGTTTGCTGATCAAAGCGATCCTTCAGGGATTGCCATAAGGTAACAGGATCCTTTTCAGTGAGGTATTCATTTTTGAGGTATTTGTTCAGGTGATGACGAAGAAAAAGTAAAGTTTTTGCCTTCTGGGCAGAGCTACTTGAAGAACCTTGAATTATAGTCTCGCTTAGGTCACATGATGTAAGATGAATCTCAATATCTAAAGCTCATGTTAAATAGTTACTGCCTTCAAGGGCGAGCTCAGCAAATTCTCTTTTGTTAATATCAGACATTTTGAACTACATAAATTATGCATATAAGGATATCATTAAATAAAATTTAAATTATTGTAAAAAATTTATGTATCCAATTATACACATAATTAAAGCATTGTATTTAATAAGTGAAATCGTGTAACATGCAAATAATAAATAACATATACTACACTAGATTTTTATTTTTTTTTATGGAGTTTGATCGTGGTGGATTTGGTGGTGACTGAGGGAGACAGCTAAAAAGTGGTGATAATTGGGATGAAGCATCAGGGCTCTTAATTATTTAGTTGATGCAAGTCACTTCTTTTATATACCAAAAAAAACTATCTCACTAAAAAAAAAAAAAATTCAATCATGTCGCAATTCGCAAACAGCTGACGAAATCTACACATTTTTAATATTTAATATTGATATTGGCTGGAAATAGCAAATATAATTAAAATTAAGGGTGCCTTAATTATTTAAACTAGGTTCGAACCCAAAAGTTAAAACCAAAGACTAAAGCAATCAATTAATTAGTGGCCCCAAAAAAATCCGAAAAAAGCGGCTTAAAAATTTATTTCGCACAAAAATATTTCTACAAGCCCAAAATAAGATGTTAAACCTAACAAATAATTTATTCACTTATAATATATAAATTTGATTATCTGTAAAAACTTAGTCTAGAATAAAGCATTAAATTTCTAACAAACAATCACAGTTATCAAAACTGAGGCGCATAAAGATTAATCACAATAAATGCATATATTTGAAGTCCTAACTTCATGAAATTATAAACAACAATTAACAACGAACAATCAATATAATAATTAAGTTTAACTATAATCCAAAGAAAATATACATTTTAGAATCAATCATATAACAAGTTTATGTATCACAAAAGCACACAATTATTGAATTTTATTAATCTCAGATATTTAAACGATAACGAAATAATATGACATTAATCAAACAATAAATATTCCTAACATCGAAAAACATTAAACATAATCTTAATCCGCAAATTTAGGCGGAAAACTTAATCACAAAAAAATCAATCAGAAGTAAAATTATGAGGTGCACAATTATGAGAATCAATTAAGAATTTAATGAATTAATTTGATAAACAATATAGTAATGGATGCAGCTTTTCCCAGATAATACAATTAAATCATATTAGTATAATCAAGTGAAATTCTCAGAAAAAATAGAATAAACTCAGTTAATTATTATCGAGATGCATAAACATGAAGATTGAGTATAAATATACTAATGGTTTCGCAAATAATTACCTCAAAGGAAAGATGCGTTCTTTCCTAAATAATCAACTCAAAGATTGGCAGAGTCTCGTGCTGATAACGTGTTGTGAATCGAATTCTTTGTATATCGCAGATAAACAATGATAGAGAGAAAACAATAGAGAGAACACGATGAAGAGAAAATCGAGAATATTATTGATCATTGATGTGTAGAGAATTACAATATTATGTCCTATATATAAGGATGAAATCATATCTTCTATAGAATCTAGAAAGATATATATATCTCTAAAATATATCTTAAGTAATATCCATCAAATAAATATATTTATAACAATCACATTGTTTTTTTATTTAAAATATCGGTACTTTCACGTATATTAATTTAACTTCATGTTTATGATATTTGAAATTATGATATTTGAAATTAACACCTCTCATTTATACATCTATTAATGATCACACAACTAAAAAAAACTCGAATTTAAATTGCATATTTTTACAGGAAAAAAGTTTGAATATTGTTTCTAGAGTTGATATTGAGTAAATGTAGTTTTTGATATAAATTACATACTGAATAATTTAGTTCCTCTATTAAATCTTTAAAAAAAAAAAAGGTTGTTGACATAAATCACATACAGAATAATTTCAACTGTTACCTTTTTGTATAATTCATGAGATTCTTCATTCTTCAGATATTTGTATTCCCTTCTATTTAGCTCTAACGTTATGGGATCTTCCATATTTATTGGGTTTAAGTTGCGTTGAAGTTTTTAAAACTGAAATTGTTGGAATCCGGATAGGTTCGAGTTAATTACTCGTGTTAAAATATTTTATTTTGTTGTAATTAAATATATTACGAGGACGAACTACGTCGCGAGTAGATAAACGTAGTATATTAATTTTCTCAAAACCGAATTCCACTGAGTGAAAAATCGATCCTTGAAGTGGCACGCATAACAATGTAATGTGGGCATATTAAGTACTTCTAATTAATGATGTCCCACATTGATTAATTAAATGCACATGTGTTGGTTTAAATACTTAAGTGTTCAAACCATGTAATAACAGAGTGTGTTAGGGGTGTCGCATGACGAGGCCCCGTGCTCCTACGCGTGCGCTGCCTCAGCAAGGCCGCAGGCCGAGAGCGCTCGTGCCCCAGCTCTGGCCCGGTCCGGTCTGGTCTTGGACTTGGATCTTGGCAATTGGTCTTTCGGTGGTCTTTGGGTTTGGGCTTGGCCCAAAAGTGCTTTATATTTTTGGCGACTAAACGGGTTGACTGGACTCGTGTATGCGGGAGTTACAGATCTGTTTGAATTCAAACAGCACATTCCCGAGACTTGCGCGCCGTAACCGCCCGATCCGGAAGACACACGGGCGGTCCGGAAGACACGCGTCGTAACCGTCATCGTACCTTGATTGTCAGCACGCTCCCCAGGTGGTAGACATGCCTATAAATAGGCATCCCAGGAGCATACAAGGCATTACTTGTTGTTTTTCACCTGCCAACTTTGCTCCTGCTCCACTCCAGTTCGTCGGAATTCTATCGATTGCGGTGCTGCTTCGATCGAGACGAAAGTCGTTTTACCTTTGGGGACAGACCATCTTTTTCCGTGGACTACGGTGCCATTTTCTGTCTTGCGGGAAGAGTTCTCTCGACTCGATTGAAGCTTATTTTAGCTTTGTTGTTTAGTTGTTTCTCCTATATTCTTCTTGTACTTTTTACCGTCGTTTGCTTGTAAATCTCAGATTTTGTACTACATTTCTTACATAAATATATTCATCCGAATATTTAGTTATTCAATTTTTTGACGAGTTCATCATATCAATAACATTATGAAAAAAAAAATTGTTTACATATTATAATCATTAAGCATTTAGTTTTTCTCTTTAATACTTAAAACAATATTATATACTAAATATTTATTCTCTATGATACACATCACAATTTTTATCTACTCATCAATTAAAATAATTAAATATATAATTTTGTTATTTCATCAATATCTCAAAATGTTTTAATATATGATTAAATAACTTTTAATTATTTATTAAAGACTATTGCGCTAACTACGTTTACATAACTTAAAACGTGATACAAAAGTACGATTTTCAATATTAGAGGTAATTTTAGTAATAATATAATCATAATAAAAAATATTAATAAAACAATCAATTTAATCGGACCAACTTTTAGGGGTTTAAAGTTTAAACTCATCTCTATCGGACCCAAACTATTCGGTCTTAAGCTCTTTAGGTCAAATTATTTTAATATCATAATAAGGAAAATTGGGTATTGTATCCAAAAGTTTTGCCTTTTCCTTTATTTTAATTATATTAATTAATTGTATCTCAAATAATTAATACGGTTAAATATTGTTGACTTGGCAGAATTCTTCTACATAATTGTCCTAGTAAATATATATATATATATATATATATATTATTATTTTTTCAAGTGCAACTAAATATATCTGAAGAAGACCCAAGAACCCTTATCCCGTCACCTTCCAAAATTCACTGCTAATGCTAAATTTCATAACCCTCCAAAAATTATAAAATCCCAAATCACTGATCCCTAAATTTCATCAATCATAAATAATTTTTAATCCTGAAACCAACAATTCCTAAATCCTCCAAGAACCCTAACCCAACCAAACATATATGATCAAAAGCATAAGCATGTGATCAAAAGCTTCTCAAAGGAAAGAAACTGAAGAAGTATTTTACTTCTTTATATTGTTGGGCATAAGTCTTGGGTAGTTTATTTATCAAGCTGACTATGACATGAATGCGTTGTTCCCCTAAAGAGCAGACAATATTTTTCATATATGCTGCTTTGTGCAACATGTATGAGATGCAAAAATCTAAAACCCAGTCATATAATCTAACATTTACTCAACCCATCCATATAATCTAACATTTACTCAACCCATCTCAATCGTATATTTTATTATCTGGAAATTATATTTAATAATAATGTGTGGTTTTATAATTTAGATTATAAACCAATATTTCATTTAGGAAAATGTTTACACACAAGACATCCACCACATCAAATGCCAAGTTTTTGCAAAAATGAGAATTTGTACAAGACCTCATTCTCATAAACTCACGAAAACAACAGCACCATTAAAAATTCATAAATAATGTGTAGGTTTTGCCAAAAAGCATTTGGAAATTGTTGGATTCTTGAAAAAACGGGGACACAACATTCTCAAATGCTCTCATCAACTTCCCTTAACTTGGATGATTGTCGTGTCATGAGATCGGCCCTTCCCTTCATTGATGAGAGCTTCTACCATATCGAGACGGCTTGCACAAGATTTTACAATTGATTTGGGGCTCACATGTTTTGTTTTTGTGCATTTTCATGAAATTTAGGGCTCAATGATTTGGTATTTTAGAATTTTTGGAGGGTTAATGGAATTTAGTATTTGCACGTGAATTTTGAACGGTGAGAAGGGCGGAGTCCGCCTTGGGCTGGGGTGGGCTGCTACCCCATGATGGTCGGATTTTTTTTTTCAGTTATATTTTTTAAAAAAATTATAAAATTCGATCCAACAAAATATGATAGAACCCTTACGGTGTTTCAAATCTGTTTCCGCCCCTCAAGGTGAGGTTGAGTGTTCTTGGGTCTTTGATATGTTGGGGTGGGATGAGTTTGATTTTTTTTTTTCATTTGTTGGAAATTAAAAATAAATAAATAAATACTAGGATGACACATCAACAACTACTTGGAAGAAAACGGCCAAGTTGGCAATATTTCACGCGGTTAACTATTTAGGATGAAATTAACTAATAGAGTTAAAATATGGGATATAATTACCTTATAAAAATTTGTTAGGATAGAATTAAGGGAAAGTTAAAATTTTGGGATAGAATAACTAATTTTCCCTATCGAAATATCTTAATGGTTTTAACTTCATTAATCCAATGTTTAGATACTGTTGCTAAAAATAAATAAAGGTAATTATGTTAATCTATCCTACACTTTTACAAATTATGGAATTCTATCCCACACTTTCAATTTGATGGAATTCTATTCTACATTATTTTCTATCATGTAATTCTATCCCAAATTGTCACGTCACATGTTAATTGCCACATCAATCATCTACATCAACTATTAGGGCTGACGTGGATGGTTGACGTGGCAATAAATTTAATATTTTTGTTAAATTGATATATTAAATAAAAAATTATGATTTAAAATTTTTTAAATTTAAATTGATCTTTCAATATTTCTTTTTAATTTAGAAAATCGAGAGTTTGATGAAATTCAACACATTTTAAGCTTAAATACAATTATTAAATTTATTATTCAATGATTATTATTTTAAAATTGAACTTTAATCAATATTTAGCAACAAGTCAATGACTTCTCTTTCCGCTGAGCAATTTACGTGATTCATTATTTTCATGAATTTATATTATTCTCAGTTTTGCCTCCTTTTCCAAATCGGGTTGATAGTCCGTTCTTCTTGATATAATAGCGTGGACGTTTAAATCAATTAATTGCTATTTGCTCATTTTAACTTATTACTCCCTCCGTCCCTTATAAGTAGTCCCTTTTCTTTTCGGCACGGAGATTAAGAGTTGTGAGTGTAGTGGAATTAATATTTTATTGATGAGTGTGAAAAAGTTTGTCATTTTAAGAAAGTGGGACTAATTTATGGGACAAACAAAAATGGGAAGTGGGACTACTTCAACGGGACAGAGGAAGTATTATATAACAATCATTTGTTTATTTTTTTTAAAAATCCATTTTTAATGTAATTAATTATTTAGATATAAAATTTATATTTATTGTAATTCAAATATGCGTTGCTAAATATTATTAAAACTGGATTTGATAATAGTAATTATCAAATAATAAGTTTAATAGAATGTGTCAATTTGCAACAGCCAAGGGTCCAAATTGAGAAACTAGCAAACTGTGGGTGTCTGATTTGAAATTCATCCTCAAAGTTTCCCTACATTTGGATATTCCACACTGCCCGATTTCTACACTCTCCTCACTCGTCGCCTCTATCGTAGCTCAGCCGCCATTGCTCCACCATTTCACATTCCGAACACAAACATTGCGGCGGCCGTCGAACGCTTCTACGGCGCAAGCCAATCGGAGCAATGATTTCACTCCACACCATTACTAAACCATCCACCCTCCACTTCCGCCCCGAAAAACCCTTCAGAAAACCGCACAAAACCCTAGCTCCGATCCACTCCCTCCTCCAGTACAACCGTAAGCCGCAGCTATCTGGTGATACACCGCGAGTGGTGGTCATCACCTCCGGAAAGGGCGGTGTCGGAAAAACGACCACCACAGCCAATATAGGCCTATCCCTCGCCCGTCTGGGCTTCTCTGCCGTCGCCATTGACGCCGACGTCGGCCTCCGCAACCTCGACCTCCTCCTCGGCCTCGAGAACCGCGTTAATTATACTGTCGTGGAGGTGCTCAACGGAGACTGCCGCCTGGATCAAGCATTAGTCCGGGACAAGCGGTGGTCAAACTTCGAACTTCTGTGCATTTCCAAGCCCCGCTCCAAACTGCCCCTAGGGTTTGGCGGAAAAGCCCTAATCTGGCTGGTGGAAGCCCTCAAAAACCGGGAGGAGGGCGCACCGGATTTCATCCTGATCGATTGCCCGGCGGGGATCGACGCAGGATTCATCACCGCCATCACGCCCGCCAATGAGGCGGTGCTGGTGACGACGCCGGACATCACGAGCCTCCGCGATGCGGACAGAGTAACGGGATTGCTGGAGTGTGATGGGATTAGGGATATTAAGATGATAGTGAATAGGGTAAGGACGGATATGATAAGAGGGGAGGATATGATGTCGGTTCTAGACGTTCAGGAAATGCTGGGGCTGCCATTGCTGGGGGTGATCCCTGAGGATTCAGAGGTGATCAGGAGCACCAATAGGGGGTATCCCTTGGTTCTCAATAAGCCGCCGGCCTTGGCCGGGTTGGCATTCGAGCAGGCGGCGTGGAGGCTGGTGGAGCAGGATAGTATGAAGGCCGTCATGGTGGAGGAGGAGCCCAAGAAGAGAGGCTTCTTCTCATTCTTCGGAGGATAAACGAAAGTGGCTACGCTACCTTTATGTGTATAGTAGGGAGTGAAGGTAATCGTTTCCCTTTCCCCTGTTTTGGTTATTCGCATTTTTGTGATCAAATGTTGTCTGAGTGTATGTTAGAAGAGATTGATCGAATTGGGGGGAGAGGGTGTTTTTAAGTTTTGTTTTCTCTGTACACGTGCGTCATTCTTTACTCTTTTAGCCATCTCTTCATCCAAAAATTCATCATATTTCGACACCAAGTTGATTTCATTTTCAGTGATATATCTGATTTGCTTTAGAAACAAGACACACCAATCCATTGCGTATTCCGCTTTCATACCCAAATAACTGTAACCACAAAATAACAACTTCAACCATCATTAAGGCAACAAACAACTGTTGTTCCCATCTTTTCAACATATGAACAACAATTGTTCTTGGATGCAATATCAAACGCATAATCACACTCAATATTTATGGTTATGCCTTGAATATGATATCAAGGAAACCTATCTGAATATGATCGTACCTTCTTCACCAAGGGTTTTAAGTCAGGACATCTCCATTCTACAAAATTTCAATTCATCCCCGCACCCCTCCCCTCTTCCGTCTATAACCCTTGTAAATTGGGTCTTGACAGAATTATAGTAAAATTTGCTCCAATTCTTGGAGCAGCTTCCGTCCAACCAGAGTTACATCACCTATTAAACAAAAGCAGAAGGAATGAAAGTTCGAACTTGTTTTCTATCATGGGCCTCAGCCCTTACGACCAACAGATGAGATTCAGTGCCACTCACCAGCCCCAAGTGTCATGATGACAATCTGACGACCAGGATCCTTAGATACCATGTCAACAAGCATGCTGATCACATCCTCCTGATACATGTCAATGAGTAATAAACCAAAATCAGTATAGGGTCATAATGCGCTTATGGTGGAAGATTTTAAGCTTATTCTCCAATAAAAATGCCATCTACGACTCTATCAGCAAACGAAGTGGAAATGCTTAAAAATAAAAAAAGTGATCTTTCTCAAGAGTGGAGAGACAAAGTGCTTATCTCAACAGACTCAGCACGGGTGGTTCTACATACTTATTCATGTTACCTGGTCCAATAATGCATCATGAGCAATTGCTCTTTTATTAAGCATTCAAAAGTATCATAAATTCTCACCATGCTCAACATATAGTTTTAAATCTAAAGGTTATGCAATCACAGGCCCAAGACTGTGCCAAGAAGAAAAAACTTTCCCATACCAGGCAAGGGATAAAATTGCATGTTGTGCTGGTTATAGATACTGCCAGATCTTTTCCACTGATATTCCAAACATTAGTTTCCCTGGCAGCATAAACCTGTTGTTGATCGGACATGAGTATCGAGACTCATTCCTCAGTAATGTTCTAGTAACAACAGTTAAATACCTCAGTAACTATGACTTGATCTGCTTGAGTAAATGCAGAAGCAAACTCACTCCTCAATGCCGCTAGGCGACTGCAGATAACATTACTAAGCGTAGTCCCATAACTTATAATATAACTTGTGAGACGTGTGTCACAAATTACAAACCTGTAAGTGTGAGGTTGGAAAACTACCAAAAGCTCTTTCGAAGGAAACATCTTTCTTGCTGTTTGAAGAACAGAGCGGACTTCATTGGGATGATGAGCATAGTCGTCAAATAAATGGCATCCATGAATTTTACCAATCAATTCAAACCGTCTGGAAACACCTTTGAAATCTTTCAAATGTGACCTCACTGCACCAATTGATTCATAAAGTTGTCTTTCGCCACCACATATGGCACTCAATGCAGCAATGACCTGTAGAGTTGAAGATGTGAAGTAGATTCCAAAAATGAGCAGATTCAGCAAATATATCGTTAGTCCCAGGAAAAAATAAGAGCAGAAAAGCAACATTTTAGCCTTCAGGAACTAAACTATAAACAAGAAGATTTTCAAATGTGAATGAACTGGTTGAATAGACCCCAGAAAATGAATTCAAAGACGCAAGAAACAAAAATGTCAGTTCCGACAAAGATTTAAATTAACACCACAGATACTTCAAATCTCTTGCCATCACTTACCGCTAACGAATTAAGTACATTATGGTCTCCGGGCATCTGCAAGCTGATGTCAGTGATAGGTTTCCCCTTGTGGAACTGTGAAAATCCATGACAGATGATATCATTCATACAACAACATATATTAGAAAGACAACTGGATACAAAATTAAAAAAATACTCCCTCCGTCCCGGCTGGATTGTCTCGGGTTGACCGGGCACAATAACCAAGGAGTGTGAGTGTAAAGTAAGTTGAGTGGAATTAATATTTTATTGTTGAGTGTGAAAAAGTTGCCTTTTTAAGTAATGAGACAATTGAGGTGGGACGGACGAAAAAGGAAAGTGGGACAATTGAGGTGGGACGGAGGGAGTATCAGTTAAGCGGCAGTGGTCCGCACATAAAAAAAATATGGAGAAGAATCATGGAGCAAAACAGAGAGAAAGTTTTCAGCAGGAAATAATGACCCTGTGTTTATATTCATTTACTCTAATGAAGCATACCAGTCGATAGTCATAACCGCCATGAGAATTTGGAGAAACCAATGAAGCTTGCCAGGTATTGTTCCATGACATGCCAAATGTAGTAACATTGTATCTGTTGGCACATAGCTGGGCAGAGAGACACTCCACATTATGTGGAGCATCAGATAGTTCAATGGCGTGATTCAGCAGAGAAAAAGCACCTAGGCTCTGGCCATGCCTGCAGAAGTTCATTCTCAGAAGAATTTCATTTATAGTCGTGTTTACTTTAAAGTGAATGTGTGATCATGACACCGTACTTATCCCCATAAATAATAAGGTGGCCATCCGTTCTCACTTTCTGGAGGAACTTCCTGAAACTTTCTTTAACAGCCTCCTGATTTGGAGAAAATATATCTATAGTGTGAAATAATAGGGAAATCTAAACTATCGATGATGTGCATCAAGTAGTCAAACTAACTGAAAGAAACCTCGTCTTGATATATATCAACATGCTCCCAATCCACATTAGTTACTATAGCTACATGAGGTGAAAATCCAAGGAAGCAGGCATCATATTCATCAGCCTACATCCAGAAGCGCAAACAAATTTAGCTGCCAAAGTATTAGTAAGTTGCAGATAAAGCTCGGCAGTATATATAGAATAATATGCTTGATTAATTTGTATATCATGCTCATTAGTTAGTATAGTACATGTTAGATCTTGTCTTTGATACTAATTCAATAATATATTATGCTTGTTTAGTTAGTAGATTATATTTCATAGCACAGCTTAACAACCCCTATTAAAATTAATAAATGTCCATTGAAAAAATTTAAGCCTTGCTATTCATCCATCAAAATCAAAGGTCGAGATTGATTCCAATTTAACAACATATTATCATTTATTAGTATTTGATCTCTTCCATATATATAGAGTATTTTTTACGATGAGAAATAAGAATAAATCTCAGTCTTCCAAATTTTGATCCAACGGTCAAGAATTAATAAATTCCGTGTGCATTTTGGTGTAGTTTATATGCCTTAGAGAGTAATTATGTCATTTTACATATATTATAAATCTCGTCTTTCATTTTAACTTATATTATATGCAATATATATTTACCATATATGTATCATATACAAAACTCTGCATCACATCATTTTATCAATAAATTTGTGCATCACATCCCTACCATATATGCATTTTATGCACAATTTTATTCATTTTACGAAAATGAATAAAATGCATATAAACTGCATTGGAAATGTATATACAAGATTTATTCTTAATTTTTATCATAAACTTTATTCTCACTGGATCACACCCCTCCTATATATAGAAAGAGATTAGACTCTCCTTAAGAAGACCATCTCGATAATTTATAAAGTGATGGAAAATTGGACTATGTTCAGATTATATTTCATATGGATGAACTTGCAAGGATATCTTTTTACCTGAACAAATACATATGATATTTTTTGGTATCAAGTTATTCTATGAGCTATGAGCACCACTACTAATCCAATTACGTATTTACAAACAAAATAGACACCATTTACTCAATAGACATTTGTATGCCATACCTCCACTACAAAGTTGCGAGAATCCCCATGAATAACATTACCTCCTGAGAACTTAGTAGATCAAGGTTCAGCTTATCAGAAATGATAAAGTCAACATTTTAATCATAGGCCATAGAAAAAGCATGTATCGGCAACAAAAAAAAAAAAAAAAAAAAGTGAACAAAGAAATGGGATGAAATAAGAAGTATAGAAAATGTCGTAAAGAATCCTCTTCTTATATAATGTAAACTGAATAGCATACCTGTGGAACTTGTGCCCCAATAATAGCTGTAAGATTATCTCCCATGGCCTTTAACACATAAGCTAGCATACTTGCTGTGGTACTCTTCCCTATAAGTTTAAAATGGTCTTTTGCGTAAGAAGACTGGTATACAGGCAAGAGAATTAAAGAAGACTGGTATATAGGCAAAGAAAACCCACTCCTAACTGAGCCAAGACAGGACAATCAGAATGGTCATTATCCTTCATCTTTTTCCACATAAAAAACCTAGAGGAAGGATTCATCAAATATTGTTATTAAACTGACCTGGCATTCAAAACCCTCCTCATCAGTTGAATCAAGGCCAAGTCTCGGAACCTTTTTTTTTTCTACACTTGCTTTTAAGTTTTAAATCAATTGTTGCTTCTATAAAATTTTTGTTTTTGTCACTCCTTCTATGTCAGAGTCTAGCAAAACATACTACATCAGAGACTAGACGTCAGGATTTTGATTTCAAGCCCTTGTGGAAATTGTAAATTATTCTCATCTCACTGAATTTGGCCATTATGATGCTAGTTCCTAATTGATGCCCACATCAGGGGTATCTCCTCGCAAACATGAAATGAAGGTTTCCAACTACAACATGTTTAGCAAGGCTTCCTCCGATGTCACAGAGCATATCTCCTACAAATATGTACATGAATATCCCTGCATTCATTTCAGTAGCTAAATTGCAGCAAGAACACAACTACCATGGCTCCCACTGACAGCAGTCAAATTGTAACCCTTGGTTATTTTTCCCAACCATGCATCTCGTTTGTACCTAAAACAGAAGACAGCATTCTCTAACCACCACTGCACAATGAACTGCCGAATCACAGAAGAAGCACGCAATCTAACTCAAAAATTGGCGTTTTATTAGAAAATTTGAATGCCTTACACTGGTACTCCAAGAATCTCAGCCATCTTAAGCTCCACATTTTCAGGTGGGATCGCACTCGAAACAACAACTGCATCAGGAAAACTGGGTTTGTGGCCATTCCCCTGCAAGTTTCGTTCAGAATGCCCCACATACAGCAATGCGCCGGCTTCTTTTAACCCATCCATGTAGCTACTCCACGCTATATCCGAACCACTAACCATGTAACCCTAATCAAAATTTCAAAATGTAAGTTTCCCCCTTATACGTCAAATAAAGCACACAGCGTCGCGTAAACCAGTAAAGCTAGCCATTCTAGTAAATATGCATCACTTGTTTGAGCGCAAGCATAGCCAGGGCAGACAATCCACTGCCTCCGACGCCGATGAAGTGAATGCTACCCTTCTTTCCAGAAACATGCGACTCGACACCGTCATAGCTGATTTCGTGGGGGAAATTAGCAGAGACCGAGACTCTATGGCAGGATTCTCGAATTGAGAGATGCACAGGGGACAATGGATCATTCCTTTCCCGCCGAGGAATGCCACACCTGAAATATGATTTCACCGGAGTTAACGATTCCATGGAACGGCGAGCCGCCGGCGGGATTCTCCACGCCGGTAGCTCAATCTGCATAGGCGAATTCACAGTTCCCAAAGGTGAAAGCTGGGGCAGAAGGTTGAAAAGGATGATTAAGATTTGAACGAGGCTTCCGACAGGGTGTGAACTCGATTGCAGCTTCCCGTTTACCATAAATGTTTTTTTTTACTCCCTCCGTCCCGGTGAAGTAGTCCCTTTTCTTTTCGGCACGGGAATTAAAAGTTGTGAGTGTAGTGGAATTAATATTTTATTGGTGAGTGTGAAAAATGTTGTCATTTTAGGAAAATGGGACTATTCCATTAACCCAAGCCCAAATCCATATAATATACCCTAATTGGAATTAATAAACCCTATTTGGGATGGATCAACCCATTTGGGTAGGATAAAACCCGCTTAAACCATTTAGGCATGTCAAACGAAAATTTTTGCCTTAAATTTTTTAACTCCAATAAGCTGTAAATTGCAATTTTATCGACGAAGATATCATTACATTTGAGGGTTAGGTTTTTATTAAAGCGAACCAAAATCGTCCATTCGCTTAAGGCAAAAACTTGCGTTAGGCAGACCTAAATGGTTTAGGCAGGTTTTATCCTACCCAAATGGGTTGACCCATCTCAAATAGGGTTTATTAATCTCAATTAGGATATATTATATGGGTTTGGGCTTGAGTTAATGGATGAAACCCGCCTAAATCGTTTAGGCCTGCCTAACCCAAGACCTTCCCTTCGCTTAAATGATAAAAGAATAAATACTAATTAACAAAAATAAACTTAAAATCAAATTTATCAATAATTCATAAATAATAACAAAATGGACAAAGAAAAAAATTAAATCCACAACTAAACCGTAAAAATCAAAGAGAAAAGAAAATGAAACGAAAATTATTAATAGCAAATATATTTAATAATTTATGTTAATACATTATCTGGTAAACAAATTATCTACTCAATATATTTTTTAATTTAAAATAATTATTATATTTAATCAAATTATGTATTATATTAGATGAGCAGCATGCTAAACTTAATAGGTTTATTTTGAAGTTAAATATACTTTTTAAAAAGTTTTTAATCTATTTATGTTATAGGTTCGGCCTGATTTAATCAGTGATAAACTAAGCCGAAAAGTCATATTCAATAATGAGGCTTATTCACACTCTTAGGCTAGCTATGATAATTTGAGATTTTTGGGCAAAAGATTATACGGGCCCCTAAAATCTTTTACAAAAATATATATAATAATAATTTTGGCATATAGAAGAGATAGCAGCAATAAAGATGCGAGGAGAAAAGTGAGAGAGACAAAATGAGCCGTATGAGAAAATCCATTTTCACTTTAAAAATAAGATATATTATATTATTATTTTCAATTGCATAATAAGTGTAGTACTCCGTTAAGCATTATGGGGCTCATTCTCTTTAGAAAAAAAATTGAGCCCCTAAATCAGATTCCTTTCTGGCCCATTAGAAGTGGTGACATTCACCACTCTATTATTATGTTAAATTAAAATATGTATTTAATTTAAGTATCTATACATATATTATACACTACTTACATGTATACAAATATACTCTTTAGGCTTTAGCATATGCGAATTGACATCATATTTTTTGCCTAAAATATGATAGATACTAAAATTAAAAAAAAAACAAAAAAAACAAAAAATTCCTCATTCAGCAGTGTAGGTTTTATCCCCGACATCTAGTCTAGTCTAGCTATAGACGTAAATCGAAGTGGATGATCCACTTTATATATTTTAAAAAAGAGAAAACATTATGGAATGATTGGTGAAGAAAAGCAACACGTACAGCCTAAGGTGGCAATAACAGATATGATGTTTAGGCCAAGTGGGAGGAGTTTTCAGTTGCTTATTCTAATTAAGTGTAGCCAACCATGCATGCATTATAATAGTACTAGTATTTCTATATGGTTTTGACTTTCTCCATAGTGGTGACCCTCCATCTAATCCAAAAACCTTTTATATTCTTCTCTCTCTCTCTCTTTTTTATTTAATTATCTCAATTATTTTTTTATATAATTAATTAAACCCCTCCATCATAAGAATGAATGTATGGTGAAGAATGCAGACGTGTATTGCTACTTACTAATATAAACAGGCAAAAACTTGCGTTAGGCAGGCCTAAACGGTTTAGGCGGGTTTTATCCTACCCAAATGGGTTCACCCATCCCAAATAGGGTATATTATATGGGTTTGGGTTTGGGTTAATGGATAAAACCCGCCTAAAGATTGGGTTAATGGATAAAACCCGCCTAAATCGTTTAGGCCTGCCTAACCCAAGACCTTCCCATATAAACAAGGCAAAATGCCACAATTAATAATTCATCAACAAAATTATATACTACGTTTTATTAAAGAAATGCAGTGCTTCCTGACTCACGGCTTATAATAATGCGTTTAATGTTTCAACTTCAAAAATGAAATAAAAATGCCTCATCGACACGACAATTAAGTGATGCATTAAAAAAGTGATGCATTAATTCTAGAAGAGTTTTAAAGGGAGTATTACTTTTTCCTGAAAAATAAATGTGGAAAAAGTGGTGATTTTAAGATGCAGATTGTAGGGAAATATAGACACGTTGCTAGGACTAGGAGATAAAAGGCGGGTGTCTTTCTCCTTTTTCTTGATTGTACTCAATCATATACATATATAGAGAATAAGAATTTTGGTGAAGCACATCAATAATTCAAATAAAAAAATTAATTATTAAGAAATAAAATTAATTTCCCCTACTCATAATATTGACATGAAGTAATTACGCATAAGACTAAGAATATGTTCAATCAGAAAATTTGATTTTTGCAAATGAATAATGTTGATTCATTTCTATTTGATTTAAATTCATTTTTAGCAACGAATATACTCCCTAAAGCCCTACATACATATAATATCTATTTAAATCATAGAGGTGCTGACAGGGACCGGGGTTAAACCCATGAAATTAGATCGATGAGAAATCTAATTATTGTAATTATGAAATGCTATGTATAAACTTCTTTGAATTTTGAGTCTTTGGAAAAATCGAATCTCTCTTCTTTTAATTTTATTAAAATATATCAATTTTAATTATTATGTTAATCTGTAGCAGTGAAATATTAAAATTCAATCGAGTTTTAGCTCAAACTTTTAATTTATTAATCAAGTTAAAGCTAACACTTTAAATTATTTAACTAATCATAATTGATTTACAATTTTATTCGTCTTCTTTCATTTCTCTCTACATATTTTACTATCTCTTATCATATCTTAACTCACACACACTGGGATATTTTGATTTATGCCCCTCATTTTTTTTGTGTCACCCCAATCAATATTACTAATATTAAACATTTGTATTACACATTTGCGTTGCATTAGATACATATTCATTTTAGGTATCAAATAAATTATTTTTGAAATAAACCTCATATTGCATGTCCATGTGACACATTTACCTTTAGTTTTTTTAACTCCATATTACATACTATTAGAATTCGATATAATTGAGCTTCAAGGTTTATATACGAATTGAGCCTCCCTTAACACATCATATACGAATTGGGCCTTAATAATGAATCACTAACGGCACAATAAGGATTTGATCCATACAAAATGTCACTTTCTATTATTGTAAATCTCTTCATATCTCATTGCATAAACTTTATTATCATATTTCCTATCTCTATTGATATATGTCCTATTATATGTATTAGTTATTATCTGAGATCATATTTATTGAGTACATTCTATTTGGAATTCATTTTTTTTATTGTCCAATGAAATAAATAATGTATTGGACATTATGGATGATCTTTAAATTAATTTGAGATGAATTAATGCCCTTGTAGGGGTCATCACGAGCCGAGTCGAGTATGGCCAGGCTCCAACTCAACTAGATAGAGTTCAAATTTTCAAGCTCGAGCTTGACTCAGTGTCAAACTCGTCAAGCTCGACTTGTCTCGATCGAGCTCGATTTTTATAATTTATTTTAAATTATAAAAAAAAATTAATTTATTTATGAATAAAAAATAAATTTAAAAATAAAATTTTAAATTATATTAATCAATAAGACTCGTGAGTCTAGCTCGACTCAAGCTCGAGCTCGATAAGGCTTGCGAGCCTATCGAATCGAGTATCATGAATCTCGAACTCGAAAACTACTTTCTCGAGCTTGAGCTCAATTAGTATCGAGTCAATTTTGAGATTTTTTCAAGCTAATCCCGGATAGCTCGCGAGTCGGCTTGCCTTGTGCTCACCCCTATATACTTGCTACATTCCTAAAATTAACATTGTACGCAAAAACAAATATTAAAGTAATATATTTATAATAATAATAAAATAATAATAATTATTATTATTAGCATATATAATTCTTAGAGGTTGTGGACTAATTCCATCTTTGTTTAAGCATTTAATAAACATTATTTATATATTGTTGTGGGTGAATTTTCTCAATAATAAATTTATTGAATTGCGGAAACAGTGATTGGTGAGATGTTGCGGAGTAAGTAAGTGCGGGTAATCGTGAGAATGTGGCTCAGGTATTATGGAAATATGGATTATTTGAAAGAGAGTAGTGCCGAAAGCCCCTCAACTTTGCATTTCATATGAATATGTATGTCCCCTTTTAGGGAATTTACAACATTTATCTATATAGCTATAAACTTTGTAGCATCCAATGTGTGATTGCTCCTCTCTGCCCTTGATCAAAGCCTCTCGCTGGTTGTTCGCCAGTTGACCGACATTGTACTTATAGATTACTCGGTGGATGTAGAGGTCATAACATCAAGGGATATGATCGAATATCATGTAGATGAGTTGTAGTTGGGGATGGATTGAGCCTCCATATATTCACAAGAGTTGATTATGTGTTTCCTAATAATTATTAATAATAAGTTCTTAAAATAATTAGATTTTTTAATTTTTTTAAAAAAATTAATAGATATTGAGCTGTAATAATCATTTGTCACTTATACTCATTTATAATTTTTTGACACTTCAATTTAATTTATAAAATACAAAATTAAAATTGTTAGTTTTTTTTTTCTCTTTTCATCTATTAAATCAACTCATAATTTGGGATGATCATATGGTTGATTCTATTAAAATATAAATTGAGCCCTAAAATCATCAAATCAAGAATTTATGAAAATTCAAATTATCTTGTTCGATCAAATGTGGATATATTGAACCAAAGCTTCGATTTGTGTTGACTTATGTCTTGAACATATTTATTTTTGTTTACTTCATATTCACCTAATTTAGAAAATATATATTTTATACTTCAAACACATTAAACATAACTCACAAATTGAATAACTAAGTAACTAAATATTAATACATAATCATATACAAATATAATTGACATAATTCAGTTATATATATTGTATGCGTGAAAATATAGGCAACCAGGAGTTTACACAGACATAAAAATAAGCGTACTATCAAATAAATTTAATTGGATGGACAATATTAGTGAAAAAATAAGTTAATAACCAACATCATTAAGATAAAATTAAAGAAATTCCTTGTGACCAATATATCATAGATTTGAAATTTCCGATAATATATGAGTATATGAATTTAAATTAATGTGATTTATTTAAAAAAATTAAGATTAAACAACAAATTTATATTTCATTATATTGGCAAAATAAGGAGACGAAGTAGCCAGAAAATTAAAAAAATAATAATTACATGTATTCATTATATAAAATGATATTTTGTGACACAAAAAGATAATGTATAATTCAGAGTGGACATAATATTTAAAAATGACAAACGTGAAGTAGTGACGATAATGAGATAATAATATTTTAATTCAAATATAACTATTGAAATTATTATTATATGTACTAGTTATTATATTATGATATTGATGAATTAGTAAACATATAAATAAAATAATAAAATTATTGAAAATATGATGTTTTTGGAGGGAAAGTGATAAAAACGTAAATAGATGTAACTTCTTTACTTTAGTATATATATAGATATGGACAATTTTAAAAACGAAATTATAATTATATGTATTATTACATGGATAGATCGAAAACCCTGGATATACATTGATAATTCCATAATATAAAATGATATTTTATTACATAAAAAAGTAAAAAAATATTTCATTATCTAAAATACAACAAGTCCAAATTAGTTAAAAAAGAACTCGAACAAAAAAATGCTTTAACAAAAATAAAAAAACAATCAATGACGAATTTTTATAGCAACCTTATTTCCTTTATTCTTGTGATTCATTGCTTCACTCACCTATTATTCTTCGTCAGCAAAAACCTAAAACAAAAAATGAGATTGTTGGTCCCGGTTTATCAGAGTGTATAACGTTACGCAGCGGAAATATTGAACTTATAAGTCTAACTTGCACTCTGTCCTGCTGGTTGCTTCAGCTGACTGGCTGACTGGCTGGTCAGCTGATAGCTCAACACTTAGAATATTTTAAGCCTAGTTTGCACAGTTATCAGTTTTCAGATATACACCAGCACTTGAGTGCTGGGTTTCAAATACAAATTTAAATACTGAAAGCAGATAAAGGCAAAGGATTTTTATAGTGGTTCGATCAACTGATCTACGTCCACTCTCCAGTCGACTCACTGGAAATTCACTATAAGAGCAATCAGGTACAAAGTTCCTACGATCTATCTCCAGCTGGTAAATGCCCCGTCTACCAGTCCACTGGATCAACCGCTCCCGGTCCTTGTCCTTCTTCAACTCTCGTCAGATGGATGGAGTGCGAGCACGTCACTTCAACCTCCTCCTCTGACTAGTTGGGTGTTGAGTTCTCCCAAGAACGTAAATCCTCTACGGCAAACTGCCCGTAATAACTCAAGAGCTGGCTGGCTCTGGAGCTGCTATGTTCTTCCTCAGAAAGAGAAAGAACACCAAGTGAGGTCTAAACTTACAAGCAGGAAGCTTGAAGTCTCGTGTTTGAAAGATATCAACACACGGAAAAGCTTTAAAGAAAGCCTCGAAAGATGCTTGCTTGCTTGCAATGAATGTTCGTTCTTTCGGTAGTTGGAGAGTATTGAATGTTCAGGATGCAAGCGTGTAAACCAGTGTGCAAGCGTGGAAGCGTCGAAGCCTCTTAAATGTTGGTAGCTCCGACCTATTTATAGACGCAGGATCCCATTCAAATTTCTAGCCGTTTGGACACATCCGGAATGGGTCTCTGTCCTCGGATGTACTTCAGACGGCGGCAGGTAGGAATTTCAGGAAAATGCCATACCTGTGTCTGCTTTTTCTGACACAGACCTCTTTGTGTCAGAACGGCATTATTTCATCAGTACGAGGAATCGCAACTGGTGTCTTGAACTGATAGACTTTAAGGTATCCTCCCTTAAAGTCATACTTTGTCAGTATATTCCTCAGACGAATCTTCTTTTTGTCTCTAAGACTCTGGGAGAGCGAATCTTGAATTCTGCTGGTAACATCCGACTGGTAGAACATACTGGTGATCTTGTGCTGGCAGTCTCTGCTGGTGACTTAGCGCTTGCACAATCTTAGTCTACCAATTTGTCTGGATGTTAACTCTTGGAATCTCCCATGACTGGTGGCTTCACCGCTGGTGAATAGTGTCAGCCAGAACACGTATTCTGCTGGTAGGATTTGTCAGCCTCCTGCTGGTGAAATCCTTCCAACTGGTGAACAGTAGCCAGTCATTAGCTCTTGACTCCACGCTGATGAACAGTGTCAGCATGGGTCTGTCAGTCGTCTGCTGGTGAAATCATTCACCAGGTAAGAGATTCTCATGCTGATGAACAGTGTCAGCATGAGTCTTGATCAGCTACGACTTACAACTCAAAAGACCTAAACAGGACTTTACATTTGAGACTAGAGCTATTCTAGAGACAAACTGACGCTGGTTGGACTTAGGATTTGATCCACCAAAACACTTAAACACCAAATCAAAGATCTAAGCTATCAACTGGGGAAGGGAAACTTAGATAATTTTCCCAACAGAGATGTAAGGTATCGATCTAATATATCAAAATCAAGTTAAATATCAAACAAAATCATGAACTTTAACAATGATAATGAATGCAATATTTGAGTAGCATGGAAAAAAACATTAATATCTAAATGACTAATTATAGTCCTAAACATCACAATAGTGTATCATCTTTTATCGTACACCTCTTGAAATCCAAACACATCAAT
This sequence comes from Plectranthus barbatus, assembly GCA_026898455.1. Lineage (NCBI taxonomy): Eukaryota > Viridiplantae > Streptophyta > Magnoliopsida > Lamiales > Lamiaceae > Plectranthus > Plectranthus barbatus. The sequence continues at coordinate 62,066 of JAPKLW010000668.1, forward strand.
TAAGCATACATTAATCAGTTTAATTGATGCATTTATTAGAATAATTAGGGGCATTCTATCAGAATTAATTAAGGATTACATATTTCTAAATATAATATGCATGGACTTACAAAACTGATTAATTATTAATTGCAACCATAGGCAACTGGGTTAATATACCGAACTATTTTTTATTTTTACTTATTGTTAGCATTATAAATAGGATACAATCATTTTTTATAAATTTTATTTCATGTATTACATTTTTTAAAGGAGAATTTTCATCATTTGGAATGAAAATTCTCTCCAATTATTCAGGGTCTTCCCATTTTTCTTGGTTTTAAATTATTATCCATGGTATGTAATTTTAAAAACAACGCAACTTAGTAATTTTTTTATAAAAAATAAATATTGTAGAGAATTCAATATCTTGTATAATTATAAGTACTTTACAAAATAATTTTCTATATAAATGTAAACGAATAATATTTCTAAATATAGTAGTCTTTATCATTTTATTCATTTACTTTTATATAAGAAATTTAAGTACATGTCATATTCTACTACATTTCATAATAGATTATTTGTATTAATTACTTTCGATAATATTTACATGATTATTTATGGAATGTTTGTTGAGTGGGAATTTTTTTTGTTTGAGAGTTGTGTTTATATATATATAGATTGGCTCGTTATCTTATGTATGCGAAATCATATCCATGTACTTTTTTTTATGTAGAAATTAAACTCTAAATTTGATGCATTTTAAGCAAATTGAAGTACATAAAGAAAATATCTCTAAAGGTGTGGGAACCTAAATGCATTTATCCTCGAATATAATAATTAATAATAATGTTGATTCATGAAAGATATTAACGAAATTATCTTTAGATGATCTGATATAAGTTCACTTTTGTAGACGTAATCAACCCCTTTTTTGTAGAAATTTGAAACGTGTCAACTTTAATTAAACTTTTCCATAATGATATCTGTAAAGAGTCTTGGATAAAGACGTAATTTAAAGATTAAATCCTCCATTTTATTTAAATTTTAATCCTTTGACATATAATTAACGTTGATTAGAATCTTTTATCAAACATATGGTGAGAATTGAAAATGAAATATGAAAAACAAAGCAACTCATGATCAGCAAGGAGAGAGTGACACCTAGGAATATGAATAACATTGGTGTTTTTTTTTTTGGTCAGATATGGAATAAATGTAGTTTTAATTTTCTTTTCATATTTCTTCATATGCTTATACTTGTAGCTTCTACTCTACATAATGTTCTTACACTTCATCAAACAAAATCCCATCCCATCACAAACTTTTCGACATTTTGATTCTTCTGTTAATTTCCTTGTCCAGCTCTTTTAATCCTCCCACTTCTTCAAGTTCCTGCAAAATATATTTTTTTCCCTTAATTTAATCTCATCCGAAACTACTAATGAGAAAGAAAAAATATTTATTAAAAGTGAAAAGTTAAAAGGTTTACTTTTGGTCCCAAAAACAGTCCATATGGGACTCCGTCAAACTTGTCGGAGTGATGAATCTGAAGCAACAAAAATAAAAATCAAACAAAAGTAGTCAGAAATTTGTATGAAACAAACTCATGATTTTTTTTAAAGATGGATCTAAATTTAAAAAATTCAAGCAAATAATGTATTTTTCTTTATTATATTATATATGTTGATCTTTATTTATTAAAATGATTGCTTAATAATTATTTAATAATATAAATAATGTAAGATTCATCTTTCATAATAATTTTTGTAGAGACATATCATCTCATAAAAGTGAGGGTTATAAAAAATTTACTAAAAAAAAAAAGGAAATGATTGAACAATGAAATGATGAATCATAAGTAAGTATAGAGAGGCACCTGATGAGCTGCAGCAACTTTTCTGAGATAGGGAACATCGGCGATGGGCCCCACCGGGAATCTCCTGTGGACGAGACCATCGTGGACGAACATGTAGGCCATACCAAACACCGTAATTCCGAGACCCTGCACCCACACGCAACCATTCACACATCGCTATTCCAAATCATTGACCCAAATCTAACTTCAATTTTAATTTCACACACCACCATAAATTAAATTATCGCAATACGAATTGAAAAAGTCAACTGTAATATAAAAAGTAATGTTTGGGCTTAAATTTGACATGAAAAACACTTACAGCGCCGAAACAGAGGCCGGGAGTGAGGCCCTTGTGGAAGAAACCATAGGAGAGAAGGGCGATGGCCGGAACCGCATTTATTATCGCAAACACATCGTTAAGCTCGAAAGGCCCCTCTCTAGGTCTATGGTGCGACTGCAATTTCAAATCAAAATATTCACTTTTTATACTTATTTTGATTTCTCATCAATGTGATAAGTTAGAGACACACCTCATGCATGTGCCACAAGGACGCGTGCCAAAGAGCTCTGTGTGCCCATCGAGCCCAATATTCCATTCCCACCTGAATTTGAATTTCACCAACATTAATCAATGGAAAAAGGATGATTTGATTTTATTTGATTCAATTTTAAGTTGTGAATAAAACTTACAACAGCTCCAACAGAGAGTGCAAAGGTACCAAACATTTCTGCATAAGGCACTTCCCCTCCCTGCGCACCACAATCAATACTCAAAACCTGAGTTTCAACTTCTTGCCATTCTTGGCAAACTGTAAAGAACATCAACTAGTTTTTCCATTTATATATAAACTTAACACATTTGCATTCTCCAGGAAGGAAAAGCATTTCCAAAATCAAATGTACAGCTAGTTTTTTTTTTCTTTTCTTTTTTGGTGAATATTCACCATCAAATTCAATAGGTGGGCATAAAGTTGACTGCTGCTCGGAAAGGTGCATTTATTGGTGGATTTCTAATATTTAAAAGCGCTGAAATATATTTTTAGGTAAAATATATTGAAAAGCTGTTTCATAACCAAAAAAAATAAACATGAAATCTTGCTGAGAAAGAAAGGGCACGAATCCGTTTGATGAAACTATTAGGTTTAGTTTCATCGAGAAATCAATCAATTGCGAGAGAGAGAGAAAAAAAAAATTTACCTCCATTTGCCAAGAGAATCTACCATAAACGGCGAAGGCGGCCATGGTAGTAATCCCCAAGCTGGACAAAACGGCCGCAACCAGATAAGTCGAACGCTCCGACTTCTTCCTGGCCAGCTTCTCTGCCAATCGCTCCATTGTGGAAACCCGCTCCGCCGCCCTTCCTCCGCTTTGCTCCTCCGGAGCATCTCGAGTCGCCAATCCGGCGTCGCCGCTCAATTCCTCGCTTCTGAGCACGAAGCAGACCGCGAAGTCAGGTTTCTTCGTCGCGAAGTTGCGAACGGAGGGGCAGAGCAGCAAAGCTGGCGTGGGCAGCGAGGTCGGGTTGGGAGCGAGAAATGGCGAGCGCTTGAGATGGAAGACTGCCGCAGAGGTAGAGAGCGTGGCCGCCATGGACGGTGGTTGGTAGCGTCGATTTGGACGGCTGCTGGAGTTATATATATATATTTCTGTTGAAACGGACGTAGAGTAGAGCACATGTAATGTAAATGCGACAGTGGTGGTCTTTCTTCTTCTCCTCCGGTTTTTATAGAGAGGCTGGTAGGCCGGTATGCGCTGCGCTGGAATTGAACAATTTTTATTTTTATTTTTCTATACAAAACTAAATTTGTTGGTATTCATTTAAAAACAGGGGCATAATAGAAAATTAAATTTGTTGCTATTCATTTCGTATGCGAGAATGGGCAGTGTAATTTGTTGGTATTCAAACATATTCTCAGATTTTCACATTTTTCTCGCTTCAACCAAACTGCAAATCCCCCAATGCTTCTTACTCATCACTGCATCTTTTTTTTTTAACAATCAACTCCTTTTACTTATTTCATTTTCTTTATTTTGTTTTTAGGTTGCAATATGCCACAAATTTGTGATGTTGAGATGAAAGAAATTTAAAATCACAACATTGCATTAGACTTGCAAAATATAATAAATAATGAGATATATTGATTTAGGGAAGGTCTTGGGTTAGGCAGGCCTAAACGATTTAGGCGGGTTTTATTCATTAACCCAAGATTTATGCGGGTTTTATCCATTAACCCAAGCTCAAACCCATATAATATACCCTATTTGGGATGGGTGAACCCATTTGGGTAGGATAAAATCCGCCTAAACCGTTTAGGCCTACCTAACGCAAGTTTTTGCCATTGATTTATATGGTCCCAAAACCATGGTTGAAGCCAATTAATTAGTGGAGATGGTTATTCATAAATTCATGCCTATCCACGCGAATCTCCAGCGTCTCAAAAAGTGCAAATTTCACCTGCATATTTTGCCCTATTTAATGTAATATGAGTGATATTATTTTTGAATACTTTTTTTTAAAAAAAAAACAAAAAATGAAAATTTTAAGTTTGTCCACATTGGATTAAGGCTTGATTAAATTTGTGAATTTTAAAATATTTAATAACAAAATTCGAAATTCGACTTGATACTAAATAAATCAAACTTGAGGAGGACATCGATCACTCGAAAATAATTAATCAATAAACTACTTATAGGGTATCCCTACCTAGAATAATAAGTTAACTATAAATTATGACAGAGAATGCTCAAGGAGGACAGATTACATTCGATCTTAACAAATCAAAATTTTGAAATCCCTTGTCATATATATATATATATATATATATGAATTTAAGCTCAGATTAAATCATTAAGAATTTGATGTAATAATGATCCGATCACACAACTTTTCTCATATAAGAATTCTGCTTTATAGTCATTTTAGGTATTGAAAATAATCTTACTGAAAACTCTCACTTTTATCATTACTCACCCCCATTTAAATCACGTATTCAATTGGATAATCTCCAACAGAAAAGATCAAACTCAAACAATAAATTACAGTAAATGTCAAATCAATACTAATTCATCTTCAACTGAAAATACAAAATTCAAATTAAATCATGTTAAATATATATTCTTCTCACCACTGTTTATATTTCTCAAATACTACTAATAATTTAACAGCAATATTTATACTATAATATACATAAATATATATACAAACCTGGCATTAGATTTTTTGAGAAAAATACACACATACTGGCAAGCATTTGGTTATATTCAGAAATGAGAAGAAAAGAACAATTAATTCAATCATTTGAGTTTCAAATTGAATTCTTGCAAACATTAATTTAATATTATAATATATATTTTTCTTTTAAAAAATAGCATTTATTTAATTTAGTCGCCTATGGATTTACATGTGATAGAAGTTTTAGAATTGATGGTTAGCTACTAGTGGTTAGTTAAAAACGTAATTTCATACTATTTACAGCATAGAATTGAGTGGTATTAATTAAGTAATGAAATAAACGTACCTACTTTTGGGCGCACAATCAACCAATTAATTGCCCCTTTTCTTGGAATTAATTAAAAAGTGTACCTGTCATTATATTAAGATATCATAAAGTTTGTTTTTGGTCAATCATTCATCAATTAAATTTAAAGCTTCATTTTTTTCCTCCCAAATTTTCTTTTCTTTTCTTTTCTTTTTTTTTGTTTTGTTTTGTTTTGTTTTTTTCCTCCCCCCCCCCCCCCCCCCCCGGAAATAGTGCCTCCACCAAATGCGAGCACATGAATTTTGGTTGAATTGGTGCACGTGGCTTTTTAAAGTTAGTATACATTATTGAATTATGGTTTGGTTAAAATTTCAAAAATATGATATAATTATGCAAATTTATTCAATTTAAATTAAATAATACTACTCCCTCCGTCCCATTATATTAGACACACTTTCCTTTTCGGTTTGTCCCGTTTATTAGGCACGTTTCCATTTTTGGCAAAAAATTAACAACATCTAATTATAATTAGTGAAACCGATAAAGACAATTTTACCCTTCATTTTCTCCCTAATTACTATCCTACCCTCACCCATTTTCTACCCTAATCGATCGAAATTCTCGATCATTCTCTCATTCCACCCTCTTGCGCCGCATTCATCTTCTTCATTCAAACCCTAAAATCGCCGATCTCCTCTGTCGATTCATCTCCGCCGCTCTCCTCCCTGAAACCCTAATCCCGGAACCATCGGCCGACCTCCTCTCTCGATTCATCGAGGCTGCTCTCCTCTTTGAAACCCTAAGCCCGTCAATCCATCGATCTCCTTGCTCGATTCATATCCGCCGCTCTCTTCTCTGAAACCCTAAGCCTGGAATCATCCGACCTCCTCTCTCGATTCATCTCCGTCGCCGACGCTCTCCTCTCTGAAACCCTAAGCCCGTAACTCCGCCGCCCTGTGTTCTCAAACCCTAATTTATCCGCGATGATGACACCTCTCTCCCCGCTCCCTAAATCATCCGCCGCGATGATGACACCTCTCTCCCCTCTCCCTTGCTCTTCTGTTCAGCGTGCAGGCGGCGATCCCAACGGCGGGGTTGTTGCCGCCGCTGGCGTGATGGTTCAGCCGCGAGTCGATGACTCCGAAAGTTTCTCCGAACACGACTGTGGGTCGCGGCCAGGCGACACCCCCGCCGACAGTTTCGTTGCCGCCGCAGACAGTGACGACACTTGGTTGACGGTGCTGAGCGGAGATCTTGACAAGGAGGAGCTCTCTTTTGATTTTGAGAAGGAGAAGCAGTGGCTGGCG
>JAPKLW010000668.1:68704-81468 GCA_026898455.1 Plectranthus barbatus
GGCGGAGGTTGCACAAGATTTGGCTTTTCCTCATTCGATTAAGATGGAAGTCGTCCGACTCTTTTGGGATATTCAGTTCCCAAACATCCGGTGATTTCTCTCTTTCTTACCTTCTTGTTCTTTTGGCATGCCTCTTAATTTTATGGCTGGATCTGTCTGTTGAATTCGGTTGTCTGCCTATGTTGATTCTGTAGTCTGCCTATGTTGATTATGTCGATTGGTGGTCTGCGGATGTTGATTATGTGAATTGGTGGTCTGCCTATGTTGATTATGTCGAAAGCTGGTTTCCTGACTTGTTGGTTCAGCATGTTGGTTATGTGTTGTTATTGCTACTCATCTTCTTCGGCCATGAGTGGTTACATGTGATGCTTTTGCTGGTTATATGTGTTGCTGAGTTGTTGGTTGAGCATGCTGGTTATATGTGTTGCTGGTTTTCTGAGAGCTGGTTGAGCATGATGATTCTCTGGTTCTGCTGTGGGTGTAGGGTTATTTCCTGAAATGATTTGAACTTGCTCACACATCCCTCACACATTCATGAAATTTTTTATGTTAGAAATGTGTTTGGCCATGTTTGACATTGGCTTAAACTTAAACATCTTTGACACATGATCATAACATATGGCTTGTAAACTGCACTTCAATCTTAAGAGTTTGTTTGGAGCTGTCAAACATGGCTTTATAGCATTGGTGTGTGCTCTGATCAGGTTATTTTTAGCCCATCTACCCACAGTGGACTTAGGAATACTTATGCTCTCAGCTAGGGCCCTAATTGTTCCTCTTTTCTGAAAATTGACTGCAGCAATTTGGTCATTGTTTACCTCATGTTTGAGCTTTCTTATTCTAGCAATCCTTTTCCCTTTTAAATGTAAACCTTCACCTCTTGTTTTGGCTTCTCTTGCAGATTTCCAGATTCTTGAGATGGTTGTTCTTGAGACATTGAAGGTGGCTGCAGCTTCATTGATCAGTCCTTTTGCAAGCTTGTTGTCCTTCAATCTCTCCAACAAGAATGCAACAATATCAGCTCTCCTTTCCTCTGAAATGTCTGGGTTCTTACCCATTTTCTAGTTTGATTTTCTGTTTCTTGGTTTGTAGAAGTGGAACTTGAAGTTTGAATTTCTGTTTTAATGTTTGTAGTAGTGGATTTGTATTTATAGGAGTAGATTAGGGGGGAAAATGGATGTAATCCCAAATTTTAAGAATGTTTTTGGCTCCAAATTTGTATTACACCCCTAATCTAGTTTAAGTAGGGGCTGATTTGACTTGCCCCTCCTTTTGTAAATTATTGTCATTAACTTTTTTATATTCTTTTTTTAATGCTTAATTACATGTTTAGTGGAGGATTAAAAACCCTCCTTGGTTTTTGTTCCATCTCCCTCCGTGCCTAATATAATGGGACGGAGGGAGTATATATTAATATCAAAGTTGCGGATGACTCAGTATGAATAGTTTATACTTTAGTTAAACTTTAATCATAAATTTCGTTGCCTCAATTCTCTGTTCACAATATATCAATTATTGTCGAATTTATTCTATGCGAAACTACAATTAAATTTGGACAAATGTCTAGATAAATCGTCAGCTACTTTTAAATGAGAGGCAAATATTTTACTAAGTAGATAAAAATCGACGTCAGCGTATTTGCAGCAATATATTATAACATGTAAAATAGTACTATTAAAATAAATAAATATATATAAATTATACCAAACGGATACAAAATTATATCAGTGTTCTTAAATTAACAATTTGCAAGAGTTGAACTAGATAACATGTTTTTTTCTAATATCAATATTATAAACCGACCTAAAAATTGAGTACAAATTACAAAATAATTTGGACTCCTCTTCATTCATGTCATGTGGCGCTGTGTAATAATTGAAACGCCCACGTATTATTATCTGTATATTAATGGCATAACAAACACGCCCTTTTATTTGATGCTGACCATTTCCAAATTACAATTTTTGCAGCACTTTTTAACATTTTATTTCTTGCCAACCAATTTAAATTTTAACATTTTAATAAACCAAATCCATATCAAAAACTTACAAATAAGGGGTACTATTGAAGAATAACTTGATTATTGATTCAAAATTCAAAAGATAAATTCTTATAAAGATTTTAAAGGTTTCAATTCAGAACGTGATATCAAGGTCCAAGATGAGAAATTTATGATAATTTGGTGAATTGAAAACCTTTGGAATCTTCTAAATCATAGATTGAAAAGTTATTTTTCAAATAAAATAATTAAATTATCTTTGATTAATTGATAGTACTTTTAAAAGTAAATAAACAAACAATTGATGGAGCAGTGTATTTGGACACAGTGGCCCATAATGAAATCCCGGGCATGTCACGTGGGCCTTGCTTTCATCCAAGGATTTTATTTATTTATTTATTTTGGGCTGTAGTTGAGATATTTTCACATTGAAAATTAATAATGTTGAGATATATTTGTCTGTTTGAAAGAGGATATATTAATATTATATATACTTTATCGACATTGCTAAATTTAGTAAGTGAAGTACAGTAGAATCATAGCTAAAGCACATCTCATGAAAAAGATCTTGGCTGGGAAGCTGATGTTAGTAAAGCTATAAATTAATTTCACATTTCAAACTAAATTTTTAAAGAATTTATTTAAAGTATATGTGCCTACATTCAAAGTAGCAAGTGAGGCGGCTGAGCATGTGAGTTTGATAAAATTTTATAGTGCAGTACGCATCGTAAATCGAAGAATCTGCAAAATAAAAACTATAACTAATCCAGAACTAGAAGCCTTTTTTCCAAACTAAGATGATTTTATATAACAATCACAGTTACATATGTTTCTACAGCAAATCTTTCAAAAAAAAGAAACTGACAAAACTATTTGCTACATGTATTGTTATTCTATCGTTGTCCAAAATGGACTGGCGGCGGCATGCACAGACTCTTGATATCGCCCGTGAATGGTTTCTTCATGCGCTGCAGCTTTATCTCATATAGCTTTGGCCATAACTTACCAGTCACTGCAAAGGATACAAAATGAAAACACTAAGGAATTGTCGGTGGAATTTGAATTCATGACCTCTTAGTTACGAGTTTGTTGCTCCACCGCAGGCCCCACAAGGGGCTAAGTGACTCGAATTTTCGTGTTTGTTTTGCAAGACAATGGTAGAAGAGGGCTCACCAAAAATTCTGTTCTGTGCCTGATCCCAAGCGATGCCATTCAATACATCAATCCCCTGAAAATATTGATGAATTTTAAAATGTGACGTCTGATTCTTTTAAAATTTCACATATTGGGATTGGACCAGGAAAAGAATACCTTGTTTCCAGATGCTAGCAGCCCTTCCCTGTAATAAAATTCAGCCGATTGAGCAATGATTCTTGTGGGAGAAAAGGCGTATATGCTTCAAAACATGGAGAGAAGAACAAACCTCAAATTTGGAAGGTATATCCATCCCAACACAGCACCATCTTTGATCGATATTCTCGCAATGCAGTCAGTCTTAACAGAATGATAAATATATTAATGTGATGCCGAAAGATGAGCAAGACTGAAGGATAGAATTGGAGGCTCGTCAACAGACCTGCCAAACATTCGCCCATACTTCACCAGCCACATACTCTAGTTCATTTAGGTTATGTACTTCATCTCCTTTGTACTTGACAGTATGCTTTCCAACAACTGCATCAATATAAAAGAAACCAAGTTGAATAAAAACCATGATAAAAGTACTCAGCTATGTAACTAAATATCGACAAACCAACAATACAATATTAACAAAGAAGTTCTTTCCGTACAAAACACCACTTGAAATCACTGGGAGAAGGCTTCACAGGTGTAAAGACGATTGATTTTAACATTAACTTATTGAACTACCCCTAAAAAATACAAACACCTCAAATGGTGTTTGAAGTAACAAAGTAAGTTAGAGCAGGACGATTAAAACTTAAAGGCTTGCTTTTTCCCTTGAAAATTGGCAGGGTAGGAGGAAGTAGAGGAAGAGAAATTTGGTAGCTAATGCCTCAAGGAACCAGATACAAAAAAACAAGAATACAGTACAATTCAAGTGATGCGAACCTTCCATTGTTCGAGGGTCTATCTGATACAAGGTTGAAGTTCCATCACTTCCAAATAGAACTTTACCGTCAGTTGCCAACCCCCAACCATCTTGCATTTTATTTGTAAACATCTTAATCTGCAGAAGATGTCAAAGATAAAAACCATTACCATAACCCAAAATTCAGATGCAAAGCAACTAAAAGTTTACTACACTAACTTAAATCTAGATCCAGACTGTAATCTTACATAAAATGTAGTATTAAACATGGCCAGGTATTTTACTCAGAGTTGAGAAGAATACCAAGATTTTATTGCAAGTACCATTGATATATCTCTAGAGAGACACTCTACACATATAAAGGCTTGATAAAGAAATCTATGAGATAATTTCTCTCATTGTCTTGAATCACAATTAAAACAACACAGATAAGATGTTGCTGTTACATCATAACATATCAATGCAAACTAATCTGGATAACAGTGAACAGACTTGGTAAAATGGTGAACAAAAAGGAACAATTGGAATAGACTACTAATACATCTGTAGCACACCCAAATAAAAAACAATGTATATGTCCCTAGATAATTATAAATTATGAAACATGGTTATCATTCATCATATTTCATCGTTATCCATAGTGTGAATCTGTTAGGCCAAGGTGCTGCTGTCTGGATTTTCTCAAGTTCTAGATCCATAATGACAGGAAAAACAAAATTAAAGAAAACAATCCAACATTGGAAGGTATGCAGAGACACCTTTCAGTGAAAATCAGCAGAACTAAAATATGATTTACTCTATACAAACAACAAACTGAAACAGCACAAACATCATAGGTAAAGGAATGCCTTGGAACAATATCAAAAAGTGGAAGTACAAACCTTGTTCAAGTTATTTCTGTCATATATGAAACCAGTTTTTGTCAGCCAATTGACCTGAAACAACCTACAAAGGAACATGGCTTTAATACATTAGTACTAGCAATTGTTATAAGATTAATTATTGAAGGAAACCAACACACAGCTTATAACATACTTCTATCACCACATCTTAAGAAAACCGCAATAGCACAAAAGAAAGTGACAGAAAAAGACTATGTATAATAAGTACAGCTTTACTCAGAAGAATCATCAAGTTTCAGTTCACACTTCACAGGTGCAGAGCATTTAAGATAAGCTCTCTCCGTTTTGAATGTATTTATTTCAAAATAAAAGTAATAATATTCATAATTTTCATCTAATGAATAAAGCATAACAAGATTCTCACCAACAACGAATTTCTAAAACAAACCTGTCACCAAGAAGTGTCAAACCCTCCCCAAAGTAAGAGTTGTCCATTTTATGGATAGCCTCAACCTGAACCCAAAAAGAAAAAATAGTTTTTCATACATGACAACAGTAGTTAGATCATTCAGATGTCACCTAATACTAATTCCTGAAACAAGGTTTTCTTTCTAAAAAAATTTACATTAAAAGTGTCAAGTTCAGTTGTAAAGAAAGTTTTTAAATGTAATGAAAGAAAATTAATACAGGAAGAAATAGCTAAGTTAGTCTAAACAAAACCAAAAAGATAAATTATGGACCATTGGACCTGTACTTGACCATTACTTTCATACCTTCCCCGTCTTAATAGCAACTCTCCGAACCGATGACTGCCATCATAAATAAAAGAAAGAAATATGAGATGTTTGGAGAGACACTACATCCACAAGATATAACTCAAAAAAAAAAAAAAAAAAAAGATTTTGTATACAATTATCATACTTTGAATAAGTAAAAGGTGGGAAGATAAACTGTGAATGGGAAAAATATGCCTTGCGTATTTAAATAAATCATAAAAAATTGAAAGACGGGGATACAAACTCACACGTCCATAAAGCCCAGTAGACTCATAAAGGGCATCATTTCCTGCATACAACAGCCCCTATACACAAAAACTACTATTGTTAATATATATCAACAATCTTCCAGATTTCACCAACACTATCAATGTTTGGAGTAAAACTTTAAAAAGTCAAAACCTTCACAAAACGATTGGTAAATGATTGAGTCGTAACATCTAAATTGGTCACCCCAGAAACCATAAACAGATTAAAAAGGAACAGTTGAATCCGTTCCGAAGTTAACACAATTCGATAAAGCCATCACTATCTGAATACATTATCATAAAGACCATCCACAAATAAGGAAATCCCTGTTAATATACGGACTAACTTATGTGAACAAATAAGGCAAACCATTTGATATTATTTCTTATCAAAGCCAAAGAAGATGTGCTTTTCAAGATAATATGATTATTCGAGAATCGCTCAATCCAATAGAAAGTCAGGATGATTCAATTTATCTTAAAACAACAACAAAAAATGGAAGCCGGAAACAATAAATCAGCAATATAGTACATGCATCATAATTCAATAAGGGCTAATATTCCATATAATCACAAGTAGCCTTAACGAACATCCATAAATATGGATCATCGTCAATAAGTAACCCTCCACTAGGTCCCGATTAAACCGATCGAAAAAATAAGATTTAAAAAGCTAGATTAAAAGCGAGCAGACCTGAGTAAAAGCACCCGGATCGTGAGGAAACTCATTCACAACTTTGACGTTGTAAACCGGGTCGATATTTGGCTCCATGCCGACCGCGCTACCCATGTTGGACGAAATGCTGAAGAAAACCAGAACATTCACAAAAACAATCGCTGAAATCAGTAAAGCGGCCATCCTACACTTCGAAAACGAAGGAGCGCTCTGCGGATCAGTCGGATTGGGATTCGATGAACGCCTGAACGATTTCTTCCTGATAGGTTTGTTTGTCATAGCAGGAAAGAAGACGTCATCGGCGTCGGACAGCGGCGGCAATTAGCGGAGGAGGTGAGGAGCTCCCGGCTTCGGCAGTCCTCGTCAACCGGTGTTACAGGTTTGACTCGACAAAATTGGGGCTTCAAATTTTAATCTTCACCAGAAAAGGTGTTTATAATAATAATGCCATTTTTATTTTGGTGGTCAGTAATGAATGCGTGCCCGAAATTTAAGTGGTGAAATTTACCACCCAAATTTCACTGTCCTTTAATAGTGTGTGAGGAAATTAGATTAAAGATGTATTAATATTAATATTATTAATTTATGAGGGCCTGCTCTAAATTTTATAATTTTTACTGGATGATATATATATAATTTTTATACTATAGGGGACTGATCTGGTGAGAAGAGGCATTAACGTGAGAAATGAGAATAAATATGGTGCGTAGATTTCAGTAAATCGACGATCAAGATTACATAAATCAAATAAAACAGGACGCGGCATTTTATCTTGTTTTTTGTTCATTAAAGGGTATTATTGTCATTGCAACTAATGAAAGAAAAATCAGTTCTCTTCATTTTATCTCTTTTATACTTCATTAAATGAAAAATAATAATTAAAAAAATATAAAATCAAAATTTCGAGAAAGAGAATATATGTTCACTTCATTGTATCTCTCATTTACTTCATTTTATCTCCCATTTACTTCATTTTATAAATTTTAACTTTCCTTATATAGGAAAACTGAATAAAATAAGTAATAACATTAAAATGAATAAAACTGAATAATTTTCACACCGCCACTGCAAAAAGTAACTGCTGTAATTAATTTTATCACATCATGAACACGCTATTCCAGAGATCATTACAGAAAACTTCTCAACTTCCCCTCATTCCTCAAAAATCGCCTCTCCATCGTCTAGGGTTTTCGTGAGTTCTCCTTTCATTTTTTTCGAAAAATACATTCTCCACACAAAAATGGCTAGAAAAAGAACTTCCGAAGACGTTCCTCCGAACGACGGTAAGTCATTTCACATTTTAATAATTTTTTTTGCGAGTTCAACTTCATTATTCGTAGTTTCCGAATAATTTTTTGTATTATATTTGTTTCTAGTGATTTATACATTTCAAACTTTGTTTTCCACATCTGTACTATCGTACGCATGTCCTGTTCTATAAAAATCTGGTTACAGTTTCAAAATCGAAAAGATAATATGTTGAATGTATGATTTTAGCACATTAACTCTGTTTCTGTTACATAAATGAAGTTTTAAAATGTTTAGTGAAAGTTCTTCATTATAAAATGAAAGTAGATACTGCAATAGATTCAAAATCAGAATAAAATATGTTCAATGTATTAATGTTAGCGCCATAAACTCTATTTCTGTAATGAAAATCAACTTTTCATATGTTTAATGATAGTTTTTCATAATAAAATGAAAGCTGATAGTGTTATAATCTAAAAATCAAAAACATTATGTGTTCAGTATGTGATTTATGCGCTTAAATTCATATGTTTAATGGAAGTTTTTCATTATAAAATTAACTATATAATAATGAAGTATATCTTACATATAATGAATGTACAACATTATAAAATGATGTACACCTTTGAAAAAATGAAATATATCTAACATATCCCTTCACTTTTCAGATCCCAAAAGACAAAAGAAATTACCCAAAAAGAAGGAAAAATCAACAAAGGAAATAGCAATTGAGAAGGTTGCACCAGAGAAGGTTGCATCAGACAAGGTTGCAACAGAGAAGGTCACTTTGGATAAGACAACAACTTTATCTACAGAACCATCTTCACCTTTACTCATAAATAGGATAAAGAAATTCTCTGATTACCCAGAACTCATAGTGAGAGCAAGTCCAGAAATGCTAATAAAAGTATTGCCAGAATTAAATGCAGCTCAGAAGAAAGCAATTGAAGATTTGGGATTTATGCACATCTTCAACCTTCATATAGGTGAAATCCCAGGAAGAATTGCTTATTGGTGTTTGAATGCTTTTGACTCTAGAAGTTGCAGCCTGATAGTACCTAGACTGAAAGGGGGACATGAGAGAATACACATAACAGACAAAGATGTTTGGTTGATTTTTGGATTTCCGAAAGGTCCAAACAGAATTCAGAGAAAAACAAAGATTGATAATGATGTACTTCTGAAGGAGTGGGAATCAAAGTTCAGTTCTACAAAGAAGAAAATCAAACCAACTGATGTTGTCAAAGTGATGAAGAACGAAACTGATGGTGGTGACTGGTTTAAAAGGCATTTTATGGTTCTTCTGGAACATTGCCTTTATGAGAACGCAGCAGACGGGTACATGAGGCCGAAAATCATGTCAAACCTCCATAACTTGTCACAAGTTAGAAATTTCAACTGGTGCCATTATATGCTCATATCTCTGATCCGACAAAGAGATAATTGGGAGAAAAGAAACACTATCTGCTTCATCGGGCCAACGCTTCTGCCAATAGTAAATATTATTTTCATTTATCATTAATAATCTTATTATAACAAAATCATCTTACTAACATTGTACTACTTTTGCATGTCAGCTCTTCTTTGTAGACAGGGTAGAACTTTACATGAGGTTTATTGAAAGAAGATATCCATTAATGTCTGAATGGACTTCATCACTCCTACGAGCAAGACAAAAAGGAGAAATAGATACTGGAGGTTTCGGATATGGACATATTACAGAGAGGTTTGATCCTGGGGAGACAGACACAAAAGAACCAGTAAAAATGACTGATGCTGATTTATACACAGACCAGATAATAAATGCAGCAAAAGAGATGGCTGAATCTATGTCCACTTTGATTAATTTGATAAAGAATGCACCTGAAGACTTTAAAGATGATATCAGCTTCAAGATTGCGGTCGAGACATCCCGAAATCTTATAGGTGTTTCACCTCCATCAGCTATTTCTGCAGCAAGTACAAGTTCTTCATTGGCAAGCCAACCATCTTCATTGGGTGAAGAATGGAGTAATCCTATCTGGATTGAACGACTGGAGCGAATTATGCAGGCAATTGATGAGAAGTGTGCTCTGCATGAAACAATTCCTCCTAACTTCAAAGTTGTTTTTTCTCAGGATCAGGTAAAGATACCTACTATTTAAATTATATTTTAAAAAAAATTACTTATCTAATAAAAATCATAATTTAAAAACTAGGAGAATGCCGGAAATGATGGTGTAAATGATGCTGGAAATGATGCTGAGGTGAATCCAGTAACAGAAATGTGCACACCTGAAGCTGAAGATGAAGCTGAAGATGAATTTGAAGAAACAGATATTACTGCTTCCAAAGAGGTATAAATATTATTTAACTGTTTATTATGATTTTTGATACTTCAACACAAGACAAATGAAACTATTATAGATAAATATGGATAGAATGACTGCATGAAATGATGAATAGTTATATTATTATAATGAGGTACTAGTTTTTATGCAAATCCCTGTTATTTGAAACTATATTTTATTTTCATTATATAGCTTATATGATGCATTAAATGTTCTATTTTATTCATGTTTAGTCATTTAGATTTATAATACATGCATAACAAGAAAAAACCTATGTTTTCAATATACAGATCGTACAAAGAAATATCATATGTTCTGCACAGTTCATTATATGTTCTGCACAGTTCATTATATGTTGTTCTGCACAGCAAAAAATGAAACTAATACAAATATGTTGAAATAGGTTGATCATGAAACAACCATTATTTCAAATGTGATGAAAGAGTTGGATGAAGATTTTTCAAAGGAGGATGAACAAGAGGATGAACAAGATGATCAACCTATTGCAACAATGGTAACTATAAAAATAGCTTTACTATTAATCTGTTTATATCTTTAACTTAAAATACTACTAATGAACATGATGTATGTAATAATGAACTTACATAATTCAAAAATGAAATTCACTTATCTTAATATGATACCTATATAATGAGAATTATTTATGCTACTTAAACAAAAAATGAAGTACTCATATCGTATAATAATATATTTCATACGAAAAATGAAAGACAAATTAACATTTATATATGCAGATTGAGAATGTGAAGGAAAGGAAAGCTGATCAAGAGAATGTGAAGGGAAAGCCGAAAAAACAACCGCAGCCACTGCATGTGATGATCAAGAGATCCTCAATTGACAGAAGAAGACCAGCAAGACTTATGTCACCCATTAATGAGCGAGCCATTAAGATTACAGAATCACTTACTCCAAAAGAGAAAGAAATATTCTGTTGGGCTGTAACATCAAAAACTCCTCCAGCGTAAATTACAAATTCATTTTTCCTTTTTTATGAGTATATGATAATGCATAATAATAAGTTTCATTATAATTTTTCAAACAACATCGTTTATGCTGATGGGAATGCATCAATTGTAAAAGGTCATCTGAAAAGCCTAATACCTGACAAATATGTTGTAACATCTATAATTGATGCATGGAGTTCATTCTTAAACAAAGAAGAGAAACAAAGAGAAACTCCCACAATATCCAGAATCTTCTTCAGCACATTCCCTTGTGTATGTTTTCTTTCCATCACTTATTTACTTCATTATAGCTCATATACTAACATTAAAAAAATGCAACAGTCTTACACAGTGGTGGACCCCAACGAATCATGGAATAAAGAAAAAATTGTGCAAATTTTCACTGAGAGGGTCGAGGATGAGTTGATCCATATCACTGAAAACAAGATACGGAATTCTGAGCTGATATAATCTATACACATATCATAAATCAATAGTATTACAGAAATATTACATACTAACTCCACATTTAATCAGGTGTTCTTTCCAATATGCCATGCAAATCATTTTTATGTGATTTCCTTCAATCTTAGAAAGATGCAAGTTTTCATCATTGACAACTCCAGCGTAGCTGATGATTAGGAATTGAGTGTGAAATATGGAAACATTCCTCAAACTTTGGTAAGATGATTTATGATGATTGATTATTTAAATCCATGATACTATATGATAGTATAAATACTATTTTATTTATCATTTTTATAACAAATTAATTCAACAGGTTGAATACTTCTCTAATTTCCTGATGAAACTAAAACTGAAAACCAAGGCTGAAGGAATCAAAAAAGCTAGCATTGAGAGGCTCAAGATGAAATGGCGGAATGAGACAAATAAGATTGACTGTGGAGTCTATACAATGATTCATATGGAAACATACATGGGAACCAGCTTGAGTGAATGGAAAGTTGATTTGAAACAGGAAGCCAAAAAGCAGCTGAACATAATGAGAGCCAAATATTGTTGTGCACTGCTCACCTCGGATTACAACACTAAACGCAGTCGCATAACTGAATTGGCAAAAGAGCATTTCAAGAAAATGAAGGCAGCTGAAAAGAAGAATATTGAGAAATTGTTTGATTGAGGAAGATTTGGCCTGGCTTTTGAAAACAATTTTACTTTTCTGCACATGGATAGCTTTTGAAAACAACTATATTAGCTTTTAATATTTTGCCAGGATGGATGGAATGCATATTATAGATAAGTATGGATAGAATGACTGCATGAAATGATGAATAGTTATATTATTATAATGAGGTACTAGTTTTTATGCAAATCCCTGTTATTTGAAACTATATTTTATGTTAATTATATTGCTTATATGATGCATTAAATGTTCTATTTTATTCATGTTTAGTCATTTAGATTTATAATACATGCAAAGCAAGAAAAAACCTATGTTTTCAATATACAGCTCGTACAAAGAAATATCATATGTTCTGCACAGTTCATTATATGTTCTGCACAGTTCATTATACCTTCTGCAAATGACATTATATGTTCTGCACAGTTCATTATATGTTCTTCACAGTTCATTTTTCATTATTTTAAGTACATTATAAAAGCATAACAA
>JAPKLW010000668.1:81478-104211 GCA_026898455.1 Plectranthus barbatus
ATAAATTCAAAGAATGCTAACATAGTTTCTATTCAACATTATTATTCACGTTATTACAATTTCTAGAATCATGATATGCCATCTTCATACATTTTCGACACAATCTAGCACGTTTTTCCAACATTCTAGCAGCTTTCTCTTTCCTTGAAATTATTCTACTGCCACTCCCTTTAGTCTTAACCACATTTGGAGGTAACACTTCAATATTCTCAGGAACTGATGCACCATAATACTCTTCAAACATCTTTTTCTTCAATAATGAATTGTTGGAGTATAAAATTGAGCCATCCAATTTGTTTATTCCAGATAACAACTCTGCCAACAGCTCCTTATCTCCATCAATTTTCCCAATGCAATTAATAATAGCCCTCAAAATCTTGCTCTCCATAGCTTTACTTTCATCAGCAATACAATTAGAAGAATCATCATTCTGTACTTGACAGACTGAATTCAACAAAGATATCATCTTCCAACGTTTGACGACATACTTATCAGGGATACATTCTATGCCTTCATTCTTGAAGATAACAAATATATGACGGCACAGTAAACCAATTCTGATAAACATATTACAGCAACAACTGAAAGATTCATCATCTTTGTTATAAACAACCTTACATATAACACTCCTTTCATCCTTGATTCTATAAACTTCATCATTCCCAATCAAATTTTTCTCCAGAATCCGACATTTAAATGAAGCTGCAAGTAACTCATCCTGAACAAATCTAAAGATTTTTATATTATAAATCATGGAAGCATGTTTCTCAATCAACAATGAAGTATCCATCTTACGAACAACACAGCTATCAAGATAATTCAAATGTGAATTTGAATTTCTTTGTGACGCAACAGCATGATTGTAATTCATAAAAAACTGGAGCAAGTTAGCACGACACTTTGAATAGCTCTTAAAAAATTATTCTCACATTGTGAAATAGATGTTTTCCTCATAAGACCACCAAAAGGAAAGTCACGGAAATAAGCTGGTACCCAATAAGCCCTACACTCAAACATAGTCTCAAACCACTTATCCCCATCTATTTCATAGTTCATCATAATATGATCCCAACCCTCTTCAAACACTTCAGGATCAATCAAATCAGACCAAACAATTGACTTCAAGTCTTCCTTAAACTCATCATTAGCATGTAAATCTTTGGAGACCTTATCAGCAATCTTAAGCATGATATGCCACATGCACCAACGGTGCCTAGTACCTACCAAGACTCTTTCAATAGCAACCTTCATACCTAAATCTTGATCAGTAACAATCATTTTAGGAGCTGCACCCATGCACGAAATAAACTTCTCAAATAGCCAAGAAAATGAATCTGCATCTTCCTTGGACAACAGCACAGCAGCAAATGTTATTGGTTTACCATGATTGTCTTTCCCCGTGAAAGGTGCAAATATCAGACAATACCTGTAATCATTAAATGATAAATAAGTGACTTAATATGAAAAACAGAAGATATATTAAAATGAATATAGTAAAATAACAAATGAAAAACAGAATCACTTACTTATTTGTTGAATAAGTAGTATCAAATGCCACAACATCTCCAAACAATTCATAATTCTTCTTTGAAACCGAATCACACCAAAATAATCGTTGAAGTCTGTCTTCATTATCAACTTCATAATCAAATGTAAACAATGGACATATCTCCTTCTTTCTATTCATTTCATTTAACAGCATTTGAGCATCCGCACCATCAACATACGCCTTCAAATCACGAGAATAATTCCTAACATCTAAAATAGAACACCCAACACCATCATGACCACCAAGAAATTCCATTAATAGCTTATGCGACTGACTTGCACCAATATTTGTCCTAGCACAATCCAGAATAAATTTCTGATGCACATAATCAATATTCCTATTCAGCTTAAGAAAATGTTTGAATTCTTGCGGAACTAATGGATGGTTATGTTCTTCAATAAATGTAAGAACAATATATCCAACATCACTCTCATATTTGAAGACTACCCTAGCCATACAACCACATCTCATTGTATCACGTTTCCTTCTTTTTCCTTTTAACTCCCTCTCTTTAACATCAATAAATTTCTCACCCTCCCTACTACAAAGAATATACCTCCAAATATATGTATCACCAACCTTATTAACTGTTGACAAACGAGTATCAAAACCAATAATTCGAGCATAATTGTTATAAAACGCAATACCATCCTTAAGTGATGCAAATTTTCTCCCTTTAAAAGGCTTCATAGAATCAGCAAAAAGTGGTACAAATGAACCTGATAACAGATAAAATGAACCTTAAGTTAACAAATATGAATTTCAAAAATACGAAAGTAAACGTTGATAGAATTATAACAATTTCATAAAATGACCTTGTTAAAACAGAATAATGAACACAAAACAACTTATAATGAAATATATAAAAGTAAAACGAAATACTTCAAAAATAACTTTAAATAAAAATTTTCAAATCAGTAGAACAAAAACTTGAATTAACAGTTTCGCAAACTAAAGAAACATCAATCAACTACTTGAAACAATCGAAACAAATTCAAAAACAAAGCAAATTTGATAATCAAACCATAACAAATTCTTCGTGAATATCAACATAATTTTTATTTACGAATCGAAATAACTACTAATGAAAGTATAACAAAAAGCACAAAAAGACAGAATCAAACCTTCAGAATCAGCATCCACCATGATTGAATATGAATCAGTCAGAACTCGATCGCAGAAGAGAATTCAAAATATAAATTTGATGAATATAAGACACCACGAGTACGACCAGATTTGATGAATATAAATTTGATCGCAGAAAAGAATTCAAAAGGAAATCACAAAACTTATTCAATAAGAAAATACAAATCTGGTCGAACAAAGTAAATCACCAATAAAAGGAATTATGAATCAACTCAATCGCGCGAAAGAAGGTAAAAAAATTTGAACTGATCGCGAATAAGAGGGTAAAAGATATATTTAAAATATGCTAAATTACAATTACACCCTTAAATATTTAACAATGAATGAGAGCAAAGAAAAAATGAAAACGGAAAATTTTAAATCATAGCCGCAGATCTTGTGAAATCAAAGGCTGGGATTTATTCTCATTTCTTACATTAACATCTATTCTCATATGATCTAACCTCTTATACTATATATATATATATATATATATATATATATATATATATATATATAATAAAATATTAATATAATTTATAATAAATTATTAATGAAATTATATACTCCGCACGCGGGCAGCAAACTAGTATGATTTAAATTACATAGCACTTTTTACCTTAATTACAATATATAATTTTGTCTAATTACAGTAGATCATTAAACTTCAATGGCAAAGTCTTGGATAAGACGATCTTTCTATTTTTTACTATGAGACGGATCTAAACATATTAATTTATTTTAATTGAATCTTTTAATTAATATTTTCTAAAATAATTATTTAACAAATTCTCCTCTCCCTTGTTCTTTTCGAATCTGGAATCTCCTCCGCCAATGTCCCCATGGGCGGTACCATACGCGCGAAACTTTCTTCTATTCCCCGCCTTCACTACATTCCTAGCTCTTCTGCTAACGTTTTCGATGCTGTGAGTTCAGCTTCCATCAAATGGCTTCCGTCGCCTTACATCTCGGAGCAGTATGCCGGGATCGCCTCAATTCAATTCTAAACCCTCACTTCTAATTATCAGTTCCGGCTCCTGCAAATCATAATCGTTCATTTCGGAAGGGAACTGGTGTAAAACTATTCGTGTGGTTTTCTATTAAATCAATAAAATAGAAAACTTATAGGATCTTGAAATTAATGATTCTCACAATCAATTGCGTACATTTCTCCATCGTAAAATTAGGATCGAAGAAGACTAGTGTTTCTCTTCCTTGACTTCTATTCTTTTATCCCACGTTCGTGATGGCTTTTAGGGTTTGAGAGAAAACTATTATGTCAGGAATTGAGGACCTAGTCCCTATTTATAAGGTTAATATATATCCCACATAAAATTGATATTCCCATCAAATATCAATTAATATTAAATCTACTCCAGATATCCCATATAATATTTAAACTTATCCAATAAATAATTTATTTATCTTTATATCCATAATAAATATATCACACACATGGGACATATCTTACATTCTCCCACTTGTCACATGTGACATTTCATTATCATTATGGATACAAATAAATTATACTTTCATAATGCACATTGATAAGTCTAAATTTTCATTCATTGGGTCCATCATAATATTATTATTAAAGGTAGATAACTAAATCGAGTCATAGCGGTTGTATGTCACACAATCGACCTAGTCTCTTCCATGTACTACAATATAGTCACATCTTTAACATGATCATTCATTTGGAGCATACATTCGGTCCAACGTAATGTCTTTATTTAAGACAATACCTGTTTTACATTCATTTATTACAATCATGCATGCAAATAGAAACAGGTAATTAGAAACATATTATAAATGAGCTCAGAGTATCAATACATAATGAATAATTCAATACATACTATCATCAATAATGCTCATTCTTTCAACATGCTCAATAAATGTTTTGGGCGGCAATCCTTTCGTCAAAGGATCTGCTATCATAAGATTTGTGCTAATATGTTCTATTGACACTCTTTGTTTCTGAACTTCTTCCTTCACGACAAAGTACTTTAATTCCATATGTTTAGCACCTTTAGAGTACTTGTCGTTTTTAGAGAAGAAAACTGCTGCGGAGTTATCACAATACAACTTCAGCGGCTTAACAATACTGTCGACAATTCTAAGCCCTGAAATAAAGTTCTGCAGCCAATTCGCCTGAATTGTAGCCTCAAAACATGCTACAAATTCAGCTTCCATCGTAGATGCAGCAACAATGGATTATTTTGCACATTTCCACGATATCGCTCCTCCGGCTAAAAGAAATACATAGCCAAGAGTGGATTTCCTTGTATCCATGCATCCAGCAAAATCAGAATCCGTGTATCCAATCACTTCAAGATGATCAGATCTTCTATACGTAAGCATGTGATTCTTTGTTCCCTGCAGATACCTCATAACCTTCTTTGCAGCTTTCCAGTGTTCCATTCCTGGATTGCTTTGGTATCTTCCCAACATTCCAGCGGCAAAGCTTATGTCAGGTCGAGTACAGGTCTGAGCATACATAATGCTCCCAACAACTGATGCATACGGAATTGCTTCCATTTGTTTCCGTTCCAAATCATTTTTAGGACATTGAGCGAGACTTAACTTGTCTCCTTTCTAAATTGGAACAGGTGATGTTGAGCACTTTTCCATTCTAAATCTCTCTAGTACTTTATTGATATAAGCTTTCTGAGACAAGCCTAACATTCCTTGTGATCTATTACGGAATATTTCTATTCCTATCACATAACTTGTCTCACCCATATCTTTCATTTCAAAGTTACTAGAAAGAAAAGTCTTGGTTTCATGAAGAAGACCAAGATCATTAGTTGCAAGCAAGATATCATCAACATACAGTATCAAAAATATGACCTTACTCCCACTAACTTTGAAATATATACATCGGTCGACGGTGTTTTCCTGAAATCCAAAGGAAACAATGGTATTATTAAACCTCAAATGCCATTGGCGGGAAGCTTGCTTGAGACCGTATATTGATTTCTTTAGTTTGCATACCATGTGTTCCTTTCCCTTAATTGCAAAACCCATTGGCTGGTCCATGTAAACATCCTCCTCTAATTCTCCATTAAGAAAGACAGTTTTCACATCCATTTGATGCAACTCCATATCAAAATGAGCTACTAGAGCCATGATAATTCTGAAGGAATCCTTTCGTGAGACAGGTGAAAATGTCTCTTTATAATCGATTCCATCCTTCTGAGTAAAACCTTTGGCAACAAGTCTGGCCTTGTACCGTTCAAGATTACCATGAGAGTCGCGTTTGGTCTTAAAGACCCACTTACAATCAACTCTCTTACACCCTTCTGGTAATTCTACAAGGTCCCAAACACCATTATGTTCCATTGATTTCATCTCTTCTTTCATGGTGTTTAACCATTCATCAGAATTATCACAACTCATGGCCTGTGAAAATGAGACTTGATCATTATCATTAATACTTAAGTCAGTTTCTGACTCATGTAAATATACCACATAGTCATTTGAAATAGCAGGTCTTCTTTGCCTTTCAGACCTCCGTAATGCTATTTCTTGTGGTACTTCTTCAATAGGTTCATCATTTGGTGGCTCAATTGTGGGTTCATCATTCGGTTGCTCATTCCCGCTGTTATTCGGTGCAACAGTCGGGGCAACATTGACTTTATTGTTAGATGTACAAATGAAAGAGACTTGTACTCTAACTTCAGTAATACCCACAGTGCATGGAGAAACATTACTCCCACTGTTTTTTCCAATCTCGATGAACCTTGCATTTCTAGTCTCAACAATTCTCGTACTATGATTAGGACATTAAAAGATATACCCTTTTGACTTTTCTGGATAATCAATAAAGTATCCACTTATTGTTCTTGCATCCAATTTCTTTTCATGTGGATTATAAATTCGTACTTCTGCTTGACAACCCCAAACATGCAGGTGTCTTAAACTGGGTTTCCTGTCAGTCCACAGTTCAAAAGGAGTCTTAGGAACTGCTTTGCTAGGAACCCTGTTCAACAAATACATGGTAGTTTTCAAACAGTACATCCACAAATTTAAGGGTAAATCTGAATTACTTAACATACTCCTAACCATATCCATTAAAGTTCTGTTACGCCTTTCTGAAACACCATTTTGTTGTGGTGTACCTGGCATTGCATACTGTGCACAAATGCCACGTTTCTGGAGGAGTATTGCAAATGGACCTGGGTGTTGCCCAGTTTCATCATATCTTCCGTAGTACTCACCACATCTATCAGACCTGATGACTTTAACCTTTCTGTCTAATTGCCTTTCTACTTCATTCAAGTAGATTTCCAAGGCATCTACTGCTTGTGACTTTTCATGCAATAGATAGATATAGCCATAACGTGAATAGTCATCAATAAAGGTAATGAAGTACTTTTGCTTTTCGAAAGATTGAACATCAAAAGGTCCACATATATCAGTATGCACAATTTCAAGAAGCTGAGTGCTTCTTGTGGCTCCTTTCTTTGTGTGTTTTGTTTGTTTTTCTTTAATACAATCCACAAAAATATTCAGGTCCGTAAAATCTAGACCAGGAAGGACTCAATTCTTTACAAGTCTTTCCATTCTTTCTCTATAAATGTGACCCAAACGCTTATGCCACAATATAGCATAACTTTCATTCACTAAACCACGTTTAGCGCCAACATTATGATGCAGAGTCAAAACAGTTTCAGAATAAAATCCATCCAATTTCAGTTTATATAAACCATCACATAGAATACCAGTACCAATGAGATGATTATGCTTAAATAAACTGAAACATCCATTACCAAAATTGAAAGAGTATCCAGTAACATCAAGTTTAGATAATGAAACTAAATTCCTAGATAAACTAGGTACATAAAGAGTTTCCAATAAATCTAAATGATTTCCAGTGTCAAGGATTAAACGATAAGTCCCGACTGCTTCCACTGGAGCTTTCATTCGATTCCCCATGAAGATGAACTTCTCATTCGGGCTTATGGTTTGGAATGTAAGGAATCCCTGCATCGTATTAGAAACATGAGTAGTACATCCAGAATCAATCCACCAAGTATTATGTGGAACTTCAGTTAAATTTGATTCGAAACATACATAAGCATTAAGCTTACCTTTCCTTTCGAACCAAGCCTTACGTTTCGGACAATCCTTTTGGATATGTCCAGGCTTTCCACAAAAGTGACAGTTATGGGTCTTTGATTCTTTCTTCTGGATCTTACTAGAAGCCTCATTGATCTTTAATGGCTTCTTATCCTTACCATGTTTCTTCATGAATTTCTTTCTAGCTCCTTGATTACCTTGGTGGCTCACATAATGGATTGAATGACTTCCCAAATTCTTAAGCCTGGTTTCCTCTTGCACCAACTTACTGTGCAGTTCATGCACATTCCATTTATCTTTCATGGTATTATAGCTCATTTGAAATGAGACATATTCAGTTGGTAACAAGTTAAGAATAAACTGTACTAGGAAGTTACCATCCACAGCCATTCCCAAGGTCTTAAGCCTTGCTGCAATGTTTGTCATTTCAATGACATGTTCATGCATAGTATGTGATCATCAAACTTCATGGTGGTCAGTGTACTCATTAGTGTCCCAGCAAGAGACTTATCAGCTGTTTGAGAGCGCTCTCCCACAAACTTCATAAATTCTTTAGCACTTTCAGTTTTAGGGAGAGCTGTCTTAATACTGTCTGCGACAGTCATTCTCATGAACATTAAGCTCAGTCTGTTAGACCTTTCCCAAATTTTAAAATGAGCTTTTTCTTCATCGCTGGTAGCATCAGTAATAGCAGCGGGCTTCTCTTCCATAATGGCAAGGTCAAGATCCATCACACCAAGATGGAACTGAACTTGCTCACTCCAATCAGAGAAGTTAAGCCCATTAAAAATTGGAACAGACGAGACATGAGAACTTATATTATTGGGAACAATTGCTGCATAATAAAATCAATTAAACATAAGTTTTGAGACATAAAACACATGCTTAAATAAACAATCCACTTAAATAACAATTCATGTATATTGGTGATCTCCTTTGGGCGATACACCAACACACAAAAATTCACACATAATGATGCTAATAAATTAAACAATTATTTGACAATATAAAAAGTACCAATTGAGTTTATTTATTATCTTTGGATATATAAATAAACCAATAGTACAAGTTAATTGTCCACAATTATATTCATTGTTATAAGACAAGCAATCAACCTTTGGGCGATCCATAACTGCCTTATAACAACAAATTTCAATATTCCCATAAACCAATACATTCAATTAGCATCCATCATTCTATGGGTAATTGAATAAATAATCAAGAATCAAATAACCATACAAGTTTGACCACTTTGTTGATTAACAAACTTTCATAATATTTGATGTCATGACATTCATCATATATAATATATTAAGCTTAAGCCTTACAAAATTTGCCGCCAACATATACGCATAATAACAAAATTATATCATGCTAAAAATAATTGGTACAATCATTAATCAAAATTCAATCACGCTGCGAAAGTTTCATGGACATTTATTGGCTAATTAATTTTAATTCACGCGAAATTAATTGATTAATCAAACTCGTCCAACAATTCTTTTTCACATAAGAGACACGAAATCGATTAATCAAAGCTTACGAACATAAACATATAATTTTTAACTATTAATCGCAGCAAAGTTTTCAATCAGATGCCATTGTATTGAAATTCTTGATTCAGATCTATGATTTTAAAAACAGCAGCGGAACGATTATACCTAATTCATTAATTAGGGTTTATAATTTCATTCATGGAGAATCATTAATTTTCATAACACATGCTCTGATACCACATGTAAAACTATTCATGTGGTTTTCTATTAAATCAATCAAATAGCAAACTTACAGGATCTTGAAATTAATGATTCTCACAATCAATTGCGTACGTTTCTCCATCGTAGAATTAGGATTGAAGAAGACTAGTGTTTCTCTTCCTTGACTTCTATTCTTTTCTCCCACGTTCGTGATGGCTTTTAGGGTTTGAGAGAAAACTATTATATCAGGAATTGAGGACCTAGTCCCTATTTATAGGGTTAATATATATCCCACATAAAATTGATATTACCATCAAATATCAATTAATATTAAATCTACTCCAGATATCCCATATAATATTTAAACTTATCCAATAAATAATTTATTTATCTTTATATCCATAATAAATATATCACACACATGACACATGGGACATATCATACAACTGAAAGACCTTCAGTGACTTAATTTCATTTGATACGGTACGGTTCTTCTTTTTCCAAATTAGAATTTTATCGATTTGTTTCAACTGCAGTCGCCGAGGTTGCTAGGTTCACAGTTGATGCTCTGACATTAAACAATGCTTATTTTTTGTTGCAGTCGAGATGACATCAGGAAATCACTTGAATTGTTGATAGAAACCATCATATGGCCACTCATCTGGGGATTTGAATCCAACATTTGAAAATGGTTGAATTGCTAATGGTGGAACCATGCAGTTGCGTGTGCATATTCCTCCCTTAATTCCATGTTATTTTTTGTAATTTGTGTTAACATTTTTTCCCTTCTATGATATGGACTCGTATACGGTATGTGGTCTGATAAATGGTCGAAGGATAACTAGTTTGGAGCTCTGCCTATACGGGCTTGTGTCATTTAAAGCTTTTGTTGACTTGGTATTACTTCCTAGTACGAATTGTTTACATTTTTGCAGGCTGTTGGAATACGTTTAAATCTTTTGTTTTATCCTGGAAATAGAGGTAGTTCTATCCCTGTTATTACTTCCACCTATCGATCTTATCTTGAATGTCATACTAATAGTAGTTGAATTGATGACTTTGTAGGTAATGGCTAAAAAGGTGGATATAGCATGTCTTAGAATTATGGAGGTTGAAGTATCAAGCTACGACGATAATTGAACATGTATAGAAGATGTGGAGACTACACAAAAACAAAAGGAGACACATCCTATACCAAGGATTTTTTCCAAGAGGTTTTGGTGGCCATATAACCTTTGGGTTTGTTTGAGTAGTGAAAGTACTTATTGTGACTCCATTCGATGTTTATGTACATGAAAAAACTTTGGAGAATATAATGAGAAATCCATGGTATGATGGTCTTGAGTAGCTTGTTGAATGAATGCTTGGTTTATTATGTTATTCTTTTTCATGTGATGTACTCCCTCCGTCCCACGAAATTAGTCACATTTGCCTTTTTTGTCCGTCCCATCTAATTGTCCCATTTCCTAAAATGGCAAACTTTTTTACACTCATCAATAAAATATTAATTCCACTACACTCACTAACATTGGTTATCGTGCCAAAACCAAATGGGACTAATTACATGGGACGGAGGGAGTATATTGTTAAGAAAGTACATTTTAGTCATACACTGATGGAATACTTTTATTTTTAAAATGGTGTATTTTTTTTATAGTAAATAGTGTATGCATTTATATTAAATGATGTAATTTTTATTTAATGATCAAATACATTATTTTCACTTAAATCTATAAGGAAGAGTCAAGTGATGTATTTTTCTCATTAGAATGATGTATTTTATTTCAGTAAATGATATATTTAATTTTATTAGCTAAAATATCATTTTTTAGTTATATTTGTTTCTTTTTATAAACAATATATTCTTTTAATGTAAATGATGTAATTTTCTTATAGTGTATATGGAACGCACAAACTTTTTCTCTAATTAAAATAATGTATTTCTATTCACTAAATGACTAAATACATATCATTTTTACTTTTCTTTCATTTTAAATGATGTATTTAATTCATCTAAATGATGTATTTAACTCTACGAAATAATGTATTTATTGAGTAAAGTTATATAGTTCATGAGATTAAAAAAACGATGAATGGAAAATGAATTGAAGGGAGAAATTCTTCTACACACCAATCTATGAATATATTCATATTGCAGACAACATACTTAATATCATTTGTTTATCCTCAACGCAAAGTAAATAGTTTTGCTAAAAAAATCTTTGTCTATCCATTAAATGATTTTTTGTCTATTTTTTCTTCAAATTAGAATATTCAGACGACACCACAGAGGATAAGGGCCACCTACACCTCCGCCGACAGACCAGCCTTTTTTCTTCACCATCATTCGTCGTCTGGATCCGGATGTTCACGGCATCGGAGTGCTTTAATATGGTGGCTCCTAGGTGCGTCGCCGTTGCACATGTAGCCAATTACTTCTGAAACATCGCTGCAGTTAGCCAGTTACCCATCTGATATATTAAGAGAGAAAGGGATAGCATGCGGGTTGATTTGTTTTATATTAATATGGTTTTTTGTGAGACCAACTCAACTTCAATTGATATTTTTTTAAGAGTTGTCTCAATAAATAGACAAATTATTTCATCAATGTTATTGTAATTTGTTTTCTCATCATTACCATTTTCCATTTGGTGCGGATATCAACAGATGTTTTCTTTTCGTTTGGATCAAATCTTATATTCTTTAGTTTTAGTTATTATTATTATCACTTTTAATATATGACAAAAATTGCAGCATTTCTAATCACTTATAACTTCATCTTAATATATAACCAATATTATATTATCATATTAAAATGTGGGCATATATCATATAAACAATACCATACCAAAATGTGGGCACATGTTACATTAACAATACCATTATTTCTATTTGAGCCAGTTGTGGGAAACAACAGCTTGCAATCAAAGACCAAGAAATGCAACTATAATCATTCAAAACTATGAGGCAAATACTCTCCAATTCTAAAACAAATAGAGAATTCAATCACACATATCTCAAGGAAAAACTTCTTTCGAAATAGTCTTGAAGAATCTAATCACTGAATCAAGAAAATTAAGCTTCAAGGCTTGTTGATTTTGATGTCCAACCACTTGTTGTAATACACACAAGTGGAAGGAGAGATAACCCCATCAGGCGTGCACATAGCAACCCTAGGACACATACCACAAGGAATGGAAGCAAATGCTGCATTGGCAATAGACATCTTTCCACCTCCACCTGCTGCACTCGCAATTCTGTAGCAGCTCTTCCCAACTGGGATTCCGTAATAAGCCCCCAACCCAGTGCTCTTCACCTCGATTATTTTATCTTCCAGCACCATCAATGTCAGAAGTTTAGCTATTTCTGTCGTATTAGATTCATCTTTCAACAGTCCGGCAACATGCACCGCCTTGTGGATTCCCTCCAGAGTATCAACCTGGCGATCTCGAATGTGTTTTAAGCAGAAATCTTGAAGTTGTCCGACAAATTCCATCTTGAGGTTCCCATCTTGATACCAGACGCCTCCGCTAACTTCATTTGAAGGCACAAAGCTGGCTCCCATATAGACTTTTCTTCCCGTTTGCTTAATGTTTGTCACCTCTTTAATCAAACCTTTACCTATCAGCACCAACTTTGCTTTGTTGATGACGGTAATAGGAAGCTTACTCTCAAATTTGATTCCACTTGACAAAATGCCATCATTGCCTTTACTCAAGATCAAATCAAGTATGAGCTGCTCATGTTCTGATAGAGGCGGTGCACCTGTTCGAGGCCTCTTCGACCTCATGGGTGGGGCACGCGATTGACTCATTCCTGTTTTTGCAATCACAAGAACACAAAACAAGATTGTTACTGAAATAGGCTGGTTAAAGAAGTTGGCCATAACATTGGCAAGCAATCCAAGTTGAACTGCCACCTTAAAACTGTGGACAAATGGTTGATTACACGTGCAGGCATACACACATTTTCGTTAAATCATCAGCAAATAGAACAAGAAGATGTCAGAACACTAAATCAGCAGCACTAAACAAGAACTCTTCCAACACTTCTTTAGAAGATTATAGATTTCTGCGTTCCTTCACGTTCCTACCAAATCCCAGAATTCCACTTAATCACCAGCATTAACATTAGAAAAACAAACAGCTGTTACTTCATTTTTCTGTATATTAAATATGTATACAAGGAGTAGAAGTGCAAAAAAGCCATCCATCCTGTACGAGCAAACATTCTATTTTCAGAGAATTGTGCTTATCAAGAAATTATGCAGTCAGTGCCGTTTCAAAATTTAAGACTTCAAAACTCAACCCTTTTCAAAAAGAAAAAAACTACGCCTCAAATATTTGCCTCAAGAAGGGGAAAAAATGAAAAGCTGAAAACACGATACGAGCAGAACTAATCCAAATCCCAAATAAAAAAAGAAGTAGAGGAAAAAACAGGTAACAGGCTGGGTTGGCGAATTTCTTCCACGAATCACACATTATCACATCTTAAAAATCGATTTGCGAATTTAAAAACAAAAAACCCAATTCTATATCCAAAAACCTAAAACCCTAATTTAACTAAACTTGCAAAATAAAATATGGCATCATACCTGAAGTTCAGGAGCGATGGAGCGAGGATGAGAACGGGAACGGCGGAAGTTTTTCTTCTCTCCTTTCCTTGTCTATTTTAACTTTTTTCTTTTTCTTTCTTCTCTTAGTTTGTTTCGAACTTTCATACTAGGGCCACCCTTCCAATCTCGACGTACCTCTTGAACGGCTGCACAACACGAGAAATAAGATTCAAATGCGGGAATCAGGAGACAAAGAAACGGAGACGAAAGAGAGAGCTCACCATTTTCAGGTAGAGGAGTGAGAGTCTGCGCTGTGCGAGAAGAGGCGGAGACGAAAGAGAGAGCTCACCATTTTCATTTATTTTGGTTTCCGTATAAATGGGCTTCGGCCCAAAAACTCGATTATTGGGCCTTGTTCATTTAAGCTTTTAAAATATTTAATTTTGACTAAATAAATGATATGATAAAATTGAAATATATTGCATAACTTAAAAATATATATACATAAAAGAACTTGTTTTTTCTTAAATTGATTACATTTTTAGAGAGAAAAATATGAAAAGTACTTTAATGTTTCATTTTTACACTAAAAATAGTACTCCCTCCGTCCCACCCTATTAGTCCCATTTGCCTTTTTGGTCCGTCCCACCCTATTAGTCCAATTTCCTAAAATAGCAAACTTTTTCACACTCATCAATAAAATATTAATTTCACTCCACTCACAAACATTTACTTGCATTGGTTTGTGTGTCCCTTCCTATGGGACTAATAGGAAGGGACAGAGGTAGTATTAATTATGAATAATATCTTAAAATTTTTTATATCATTGAATTATACTTTATTATTTGATTAAATCAATTAAAAATACCCTACATCGCTAATGGTATTAAAATTTTAATTAATTACTAGTATTGTACCCAGACGATGCATGGAATTATTTATATTATTATATTAAATTTGGTGTTTTAATTGTAGTGAAATAATATGAATATTTTTAAAATATGTAAACTATAAAATTATATAATCACACATACAATTTATTTGTATAATATATATATACTATATTATATTGACATATATTTACCTTGATTAGTTTTTATTTTTTAAATTTAGACAATGTTAAATTTTAATTTAAAAATTATTACTCCCTCCGTCCCGGGTCTCTTGAGACGTTTGACCGGGCACAGAGGTTAAGAAAAAGTAATTAGAAGAGTTAGTGGCATAGGATTAGTAGGTTAATGATTAGAAGAGATAGTGAGGTATGAGAGATAGTGGGGTAGGAGTAGAGTAGGTTTAGTGGTAATTAATTAATAAAAACTTTCCAAAAAAAAGAAGCGTTGCAAGTGTTCTGGGACGGACCAAAAAGGAAAACGTTGCGAGTGTCATGGGACGGAGGGAGTATTTTTTAATTAGGGTACTATTTTTAAATGAAGATGGGTGTCTCGATGCAACTCAAATACATGACTAATTGATCATGTGCAAATAACTTAACCATTTGTATTTCTAGATTGAGACATCTATATATAATATATAAAGCAAGAAGTTCCCAAAATTTACAAAAATGCCACTTTCCCTCCCAAAACTGTCACATCAATTTTATTTTTTAATTATTTATTTTATTTACTTATAAATATCTTTGGATATATCTATACAATAAATAATAATAAATATTTTCTCAAAATGTAATACTCCTCCTCAAAAAATATTACAATTCACCAAATTATTGTTTTAGTATTCCATTTTACTTTATTTTAATTATTAACTTATTTTAAAGATTGAAGTACGAGTTCTTTATCATTAAAGTTGAATTTTTAATATATGTATTACATTTTTGTGAATTTCATGTTAACTTTATTCATTTCTATTTTTCTTAAATGATAATAGTGATTTTAATAAAACTAAAGTCATCACTTTCTTCTTAAAAACATTAAATAATCTATGCTTAAATTTCTTTAATATATTTTACATTAAGTATAACTTTCTTTATAAGTTGGAATACTTATGTATATAGAGTCCTATTTTTATAAATATTGGTTAACTCTACTCTTTTTTCTTTTTTTCTTTTTTGTGAATTGATTGTATAATTTTAATATGTCAATAATTTATCTATTATCATAGTTATGGATGAATACAATCAAAATATATTTATGGGAAATACCTAATTTAATTGTAAAAATTACATGTGTAATTTTTTCATTTTAGTTGTACTCACTTTGTAATGGGTGTCTTATTTTGTGGTTTTTGTGCTTACTCCACTCCTTTGATTTTTATCAAATATATGCAAGTAATTTGTTTAATTTAGTCAAAATTTATATATGTAATTTGACATATGTATATATAACTTTGTGTAATAAAAATATCATTATTATTGATGGATAAATATTTTATATATGTTTGAAATATGTATAAAATCTTAATTATATTTTAATATTAAAAATACGAATCTAGATGTTGGTCGCGCATGGCGCGGGTGTATTACTAGTATATATTATTTCTGGATATGGATGAATTTCACTTTATAAGTTATAAGTTTTAATTCTAAATAACTTTCATTTTTTTTTTTTACTGTGTGGGAAACCTTCAATATTTTAATATTGAAAAATCTTAAATTTTCAATCTATTACTTCTTATTCTATCCCTTTTTTCAAAAGAAACTTTTATCGCTAATGTATCATAATGATTGTCCGTTACATCATTTAATAGATACTTCATTTTGGGACCTTTTGGACACACATAAGATACTTAAATGACGTATGCTCCAAGTTGGGACATTCGATACATATTTAACTACATGTATTAGTACATGCTTTATACATATTAAACTTTGAACTCAAACTGTTTGAAGTATATTTTAATTTACTACTCTCACATGTTTTAAAAGTTTATTCACTTAATATTTCCCGTCATTGTTTTAATGTCAATCATATATGGATATCACATGATGGTTTTAATATCTCCCGTCGCAAAAACTGGATTTTCTTGTAGTGCAAACTTCTTGCAAATGTTTATTGTAAAATAATGTGTTGAATGTTGTATCAAATCAAACTAACTTTTACTACTTTTTTCAAATCAAACTTTCTTCATAGGTAGTGTTTGAGCTCTTGTTCTCTAAACTTCTTTTCTTTTTTCTCTTTTTCTTGGAACAACATATAATAATCAATTTCATTTTTATTTTGTCTTCCTGAAACAAAATATATAATAATTTGTCATTTTCACTTTATTTTGCAAATAATGTGACGCACTAATATTTTTTCATTTGTATTCTCACATCCTGTTATCATATTTTAATTTATTTTAGCTATATTATGATATATTAATTTCTTTTTCTCATTTTGACTTCATTTTACACTTATAACTTGGCTTTCTAAAATAATCTATAATTTCATATTATCCTAGTATAATTTGATATTATTGTTTTTTTTCTCATCTTCAATTTCACTATATAATTTTATATTCTAATACATTCTCAAACTAAAATAATATTTAATATTATAGTGTAATGTCCTAATATTATTTTTTATTTATTTCATTATATACTATAGTGCAACATTATAACACTAATTCTAATTTAATTAACAGTACATTTAATATGAAATTCTAATAATTTTTTAAGGGGATTTTATAATACTTAATCACATTATATTCCAAACAATTTTGTAGTAGTCTTAACTACTACTCAATTTCAGCTTTTTACTTATGGTTTGGCATTCTAGTATATTTTCTCATTTTATTCATTTTAAATATTATCTTACATGATATTTTTTTTATTGTATATATATTTTACATTATATTGTAAAATCTTATACTATTTCTCATTGTATTTGATGATTGATAAAATAGAAAATTATTTTATGATAAAATAAGATATAGTTACTTCAAAATAACAAATCTTATATTTTTTTATCACATTCTTAATATTTGATTTTAAATAATTAATCTCCCGATCTTTCTTTTGAATAGATCATTTTTATTTAACTTTTAAATATAAAATGCTTTATTTTATTATGCTATATTTGCCTCATATATTCGGCAATATACACTCTGACGATGATCTAAATGAGTGGAAAATCTTTTTACCATATGAGAGCTGTGAAAATCTCCACTACTTTAGATATTTATATTTTAATTTTTTAAAGATACCTCTATGATTATTTATAAATATAAATTCATATGCCTCACCTTTGAGGTTTTAAGGAAAGAAAATATAAGAAGTTATCATTAGTTAATATAAAATATTTAGTGTATTAATTGTGTCTTTGATATTTGTAAATTATTTTGACTAATAATAAAAATTAACAAAAATATAAAAAATATCAATTATATATACCAAATGAACAATATCCAATTTTTTAATTTTAAATAATGACTATGTTTAAAATAATAAATATTATATTAATTATATCATGTACAAATAACATTTCTCAAAATAATATTTAAATATTTAAAAATACTATTTATATTGAATAAATATTATTTATGATTAACAAATATATTATCCACGAAATATATTGTAGTAACCCAAGATCTTAATTAAATTTTAAGTTAGTAATGTAGAATATAAGCAAGATATTAACCATAATAAGTGCAGTTTAATTGCACTTGTTAGCCACAAATTAGTATTAAAATGCTACTTTAAAATAAATGGTTCAAATGAGAACACATATGGAATGACATATAGAGTGCATCATCAATTAAGATATAAATTACTATATATAGTATATTACTAAAATAGCAAATACCTTTATGACTAAGCATAGCTAATGGTGGGCTACATGTAAGAGGTGGCAAAGCTATCTATTTGATGGCAAAGACACATAAGGCCACATATGCAAGTAAGCAAGGCTATGTTAGTGACTAACCAAGCCTAAAATGATGACTAATGAAACCTATAAGCTAGGATTCTCCAACTATAAATAGGAGTTGAAAACATAGTTAGACTCACAAGTTTAAGGTAAAAGCTTGTCTATATTTATATTCTTTTCCACTTCACACACCTATATAGCACCCTTTATACTTAGATTAATTATTTTATGAGTAAATAAGGATTATTTACTTTCATGCTAGGTACTTTGAAGATAATCTAAGCAAGAGATACTTTCATTTTACAAGTAAAAAAAGAGGTGAGTTTCTCTATGTGTAAGCATGTTGTTAATGTTATAATCATTGTTGCTAATGTGTTATTTGCATGAAAATGTATGGATCCTTATGGATCAAAGCATGGACATGAATCCTTATGGATCAAAGCATGGATAAGGATCCTTCGGGGTCAAATGAAAGGAGCTTTATAGCTCATATGTTATGTGTTTTCTTGCAAATTTTGCATTTGGTAATTGATTATAACTGCTTACGAGAACCCACTGAGTTTATGCTCATTCCTATAAATCTTATTTTATCACAGGATGAAGAGTAAGGTGGGAGGGCTTGATATCGAGATGCAAGGTTCTTCTTTTTGTCAAGATATTTAGTAAAGTTACCTTTTGATCAAATGCTTCTAAGCTATTTTTCTTAGTTATGTAAATTATTAAAAATGATATGTTGAGTATTTAAGTTTTATTCAAA
This sequence comes from Plectranthus barbatus, assembly GCA_026898455.1. Lineage (NCBI taxonomy): Eukaryota > Viridiplantae > Streptophyta > Magnoliopsida > Lamiales > Lamiaceae > Plectranthus > Plectranthus barbatus. The sequence continues at coordinate 101,046 of JAPKLW010000668.1, forward strand.
GCTTCTTATTTCCTAAAACTTTTATATTATGTCTAGTACATAATTTAAAGTAGGGGTTTACATATATATAAAATATCTTACAATTCAAATCAATATTTATTAATGTATAAGTTATAAAGTATAAAGAAATAAAATAATTGCATAATGTAACTTACAATAAAAAAAATAAAGGTTTTTCGAGTCTTCAATCTAAGAAAACTTGAATAAAAACTAAACTGAGGAGTGAATAATGACTGAATCATCTCTAAACTCGAGCTAGATGGGTATTTATAGAGGTAAAGGTGTATATATTGGGATCTAGGGCCAAAAATATGATTTAACCATAAAAATCTCGATTTTTCCTTTTTCTGGGTCAGTCTCGGCCGACACGAAGTTTGCGTTTGTCGACGCGGACTCCCCTTGCAACGGTCGATGCGGCCTTCAAATTGGTCGAGACAAAGACCTTTTTCCCCCTTTCGATCCTTCTGCGCAGTCTCACGGTTTTGGCCATAACTTTCACTCCCAAACTCCGATTGACCCGATTCTAGTTGTATTGGAAAGCTAATTCAAAGATCTCTCTATTGCCTTGCTCTATTAGTTCAGATTTCAGGCGTGGAAGAAATCGTGACTATTTCTTTGAATATCTGCTGCTTTCGGTACGGGTTTCCATTGAATTCGGTCTAAAACCTGTAAAAATACACCATGGCAAGCATAATACCCCATAAAATCGACTCATGCCTAAAATATATATATAAACTCAATAAAACTAAATAAAACACTTGAAAACAATAAGGTAAGCGAGTCAAAATCCGAGCTTATCACTCTACTTGACACTTACGAAGCTCCTCCTGCAACCTACCCAACTCCCCTTCCAGCTCCTGCACCTTCTCTACATGTTCGCGGACTCGTGGACCTTCGGACCGAGCCTTCAGCAACTCCTTAGCCTGGTCTTCCACATGGAGGGCCACCTCCTTGTGGAATTCCAGCAATTCCATTATACCCTACAGGAAACACACAAAAGTAAGAGGCACGTCATACACATGCCCACTCAGAAATTCAACCGAAACTCAACTCATTTCTATTACCTCCACGACCTTAAGTTCCACACCAGCCACCCGCTAAAAGGCATGCCCCAAAGAAGCGTCCGGAGCAACCGCAGAGCCAGTCAACAGCTGTCGAACCCGCGACACAAAGGCCTCAATGTCAAAGGACCCTGAAGAGGAGGAGGGGGTGCAGGCTGGGTTCGGGGTCTATCAGTATCCCTCTCCTGGGACTCTTCGTGCGCGCTCACCCTAGCTCGATGCTTCCTTCCGTAGTGCTGATCTTGATCGTCCTCCACTGAAATCACCACCATGTCCTCCTTCCTCTCATCACCCCTTCGAGATTCCTCTTGACTCCAAGCATGAGACTGGCGTTCATCATGTTTGATGTTCATCCTCTTATGCGGGGGAGAACTAGCGCGCCGTCCTGATGAAGGACGCTTCTTTTCGAACTGACCAGCTTCTCCCCTGGCCCGTTCCTTCAATTTCAGCGCCTCAGCAAAGGCCGCTCGTGTTGCCTTATTTCCCCTCATCCTGTTAGTGAAAGCTTCTATTCTGCCGTCCGGGTACCTAATGCTGTCAGCCGAAATGCTCCTTCCCGTCCTCACCTCCTTCCACGATGTGACCTCCATAGAGTATGCCTTGTCCACCCTCCTCGACTTCGCCTTCGTCAACTCGATGTGCCTCAAGCCTGCAAATCAGTCACACAAGCAGAATGTAAGAGCAACAAGAATCCGAAAAAGAACTAAAAAGCAACCCGGGGGACAAGAACACACTTAAAGAATCCTCCCCGATCGAGGTGAACTCGGGATCCTCCAAGTCCATTCCAAGATAAAACTACTTGCTCCACCATCTTGAAGAATTGTCAAGGGTACCGGTAACCAGCGCGATCGATCCCCGTCCATTTTGTGGCGTAATAGTATCCCGGACGATAGGGATTGAGGCAGTATAGATAATGCCACTCCCGAATGGTAGGAAGGCCAAACCCCTGGTCCATGAAGATCAAGAATGTACCCACCATATGGCACCAACTAATGGACAACAAATTGAATGGATAGAGGCTATACGAATTCAGAACATTACAAAAGAAAGGATGGAGATGAAGATCAACCCCCTTCTCCAGAAAGAGAAGATAAAAAGCTATGTACCCCGACGGGGGATTAAAACAACGTTCCTCCGCCAAGGGAACGCAGAACGCCGGAGGAACCCTAGCCACCTGACCTAAGGCTTCCACCACCTGGCCAACCGACACCGTGGAAGCAGCATTTCTCACTTGGTCTCTCTTGAACTCTTTTCCTTTCCGCGTCCTAGACCTAGAGGATTGAACCGGCGGCTCCCCACCGAACGACGAAAACACCTCGACAACCGGAGACCCAAAAGCGGACCTACCCTCGTCGTCCTGCTCTATCTTGGGAGACCCTCTACCTAGCAAAAGTGAACCCACCTCCTTCGAATGAGAAGAATCAGAAGGCATAGATTTTGAAAACAGCGGGGGAGAGTTGCAGCTCTTATTTTGAGAATCCGACTGAGACGACATGAGTGGAAATAAAACCAAAAACCCTAAATTCTACCCAGTAATCCACCACTACAAGTACAAAAGCACGCACTAAAGTAGGAATAACTTAAGGGGGTGAAGTGGAATTAATGGCTACTGACCTTCTGCAAAGGGATTGAGCGCAGGGAAAAGTTCGTAATCACCGGGGAGACTCGCCGCAATGAGATAAGGAAAGCTCGAGTGAATGATAAGTAGAGAATGGTGATTTGACGCCCCTTTTGCAGGAGATGGTTCGGCTTCCGCGAATCTTCTGAAACCGCCGCCCAACTTCCACTTATTTACCGTTATGCTAGCATGATCACTGTAATTTCTACAGGTTAATTATAGAAATAGTGGCAAATAAATTTGTAAACCCTAAGGTTATCGATCCAGGGGAATGAAGCAACGAAAAACCTTAAGTACTAAATCATAAGTTCTCAAAATACTGGTCAGGAAAATCAATTAAGAAGTTTTGGTTGTTTTGAAAATTGCAATACTTGCTAATGAAAATTAAACAGGTAATTAAAAAGCTTTTGAAATCAAATAAGAGAAGCACAGATTCCAGAGATATCTACCTATCAAGTATGACATGTATGAATGAATCGATTAATTC
>JAPKLW010000668.1:109211-200992 GCA_026898455.1 Plectranthus barbatus
TATGAAAAATCTCGAATTCAGCCAATTTCCCGCGCCAGGAGGTCCGCATCGATCGACGAGGCATCCCCGTCGATCGACGTGGCTTCCAAATCACCGTCGATAGATGCTGATTGGCGTCTGTCGACGCAGCTTCTCGCCCCTTCTGCGCGGTCTCACGGTTTTGGCCATAACTTCCTCTCCCGAACTCCGATTGACCCGATTCCAGTTGCGTTGGAGAGCTAACTCAAAGTATCATCCATTGCCATGCACCAATAGCCCGAATTCTTCTTGTGGAAAAACTCTTCACTGCTACTCTTACACGTCACTGCTTTCGGAACGGTTTTCTCATGAGTTTAGGCCTAAAAACCTGCATAAACATCAAAACACACCTAAAACCACCTAATATTGACATCATGCATAAAATATATATATAAACTCAATAAAACTACATAAAATAATAGGAAAATAATATAGATAAGTGAGTGAAATAATGAGCTTATCATAGCACTAGGCGACAAACTCGCTTATGACTCCCGCACACATTTTTTTAAAACCGCGACCCGGTTAACAAAACCCGATCCCCGCAAACCAACGAGTCCAAAAACTAGGATCCAACACGATCTCAGGGTCCAGTTTACTCGAGGAACCCTGAAACCCCCAGAACAATTTCACAAAATCTCAAACCTCTACGCATGAATGCCCCATGGGGATGCACAAAGCATTGTGAAGGGATTCGTGAACTGAATCACGAAGTCCGTTTGCCAAGGATCGTTAATTGGAATATCAAAATAAATTGCTATGCCTATGAACAATCCTAGCATGCTCCTATATTATTATGCATAAGATGGTTTATGCGGAATACCTGGATTGATGAACTCTGAAGAACGAGTGCGCGGAGATTCCCTTTGATCTTTCCCACGCACAAAGATTTAATTCCTAACAGATTGAGGAAATAAATCTTGAGAAAATAAAACAATTATTTTCAAAAATAAGGAGAAAGAGAGAAGAAGAAAAATCCTCCTGATTTGATCTTCTGATTTGTATCCCAACTCGATCTGAAAATCTGGTGAAGATTCTCTATCAGATCCCTTGCCCGGTTGAGAAGCAGAATTTCCTCCTCGTTCTCAGATCTTAGTCGATCACCACAGCTCCCAAAATCTGGTTTGCTGTGTGCAACTTATGATCTTGTGGTGTATTGAGATCTGAGGAACTGAGGCCTATTTATAGGAAAATACTGGACTCCTATTGGGCTTGAGTTTCATGGGCCAGACCAGGGACCAGAATGGAAATAGCAAATAAGGCCTATCAATTAATTAAATCCCATATTCAACCCAGAATATAATTAATTAATTAATATTGATTCATTCCACCAGAGAATCAATATTGTCCTACCTATTTGCTACCACGTTTTGAGGTACGGGTTGCATGGGCTCGGTATATCCCCACATTTAAGGTTACAGACATTCGTTAATTAATTTAAGCTCTGACAAGCTATTTAATTAATTAGCATCTTATATTCCTGAATCAATGCACTCAAACCTTTTCACTTATGCTTGAACTTAATAAGCCTGCAGGACTTAGCATAACGAACCTTTTGAGTTGTTCAGGGAATGTCACCATCCTATACTGGATGTGGTTACCTAGTTCCAGTACCAGACAATCATACACAAGCTACTATTACCCAAGATACAGATATACAAGCTCAACTAGAGCCTTTCACTGCAACTCAAAGTAATACACAATCTGCATATACTTCTGTACCTTCATTTAGGCTTAGGATCTCGTCAAGCCATAGAGATCTAGATTCTTTTAATGTCAGATAAAAGAATCAATCTCGACTTAGGTCCTTATCAATGTGTGCCCCACACCAGCATACCAAGCCATCCAAGATAAGATGCTTATTACTGCGTATGCTGCAGCCTACACCGACAGTTTATCCTGGAACTGTCTCAGCTGTGATAACTATTTATATCTCGCTAGGTCAAACGATCCATACGATCTTCCGTGATCTTCTACACACCGTATGATCTCCCTATCGACGAGATAAGAGGATAATTGCGTTTGCGACACATGTTTGTTAATTCAGACAGGAGATGAACATACAACATTTATGATTCCCAGTATATTAACCAATCGACCTTGTACATAATATATCAATCATAATGCTTTCAGTATATAAATCCATCACATTGTAAGATAGCTCTACGGAGCCACTTGCACTCCTATCTCGTGGTTCCAGACCCACGACTTGAGCTCGCAAGATAGCTCTACGAAGCCACTTGCACTCCTATGTAAGAACTCACCACGTAAGATCTTACATTCGTTGAGTTCACCACCGGGGAACCAACCATCCAAAGGAGATAGGGACCTCACGAGGTCCCCTCTAGGGCTCCCGATGCCTCCTTACGAGGAGATCGGAACTTCTGCGCCTTGAGCACTTGCATATGACGGGTACGACACAACTGTTCGACCTTGGGGCCTCCCTAGCATTCGACCCTAAGCCGAAGGGGCTATTGTTGGACCCAAAAGTGATTGGGCTGTAAGAACCAGACCCAGGATCAGTAGTGGCGGCAACGACCCGAAAGGAGTTCACCTCCCAAGTTCCTTCAGACCCGTCGGACCTGCCTCTTGGGACAACTCCAACTAACCACCAGCAAGGTCCGGCTCCCAGACAACGGCCCGACCCCAGAATCTCCAGAATCACGCCCCTTAGGATCGAGTGAGGAGCTCCAGTACCGGCACATGACCTCCCAAGAAGATGACAGGTCTGAGCCCCGCTGAATGCGGAAGGAGTTGAGAAACCGCATGCCAACAGCCCCCGTAAGAGTCGGGACCACCTCCCGATACTTCGCGCCGCCAACGGTTGGGACCTTTCGCGGAGCTGAAACCCTAGCTCTATGAACCCGAAGAAATTGCGACAACCTTCGCCAACGACTCCCGTAGAAATAGGAACCACCTCCTAATTCAGCTAGGGTTGTAACGGTCCCTCTTGAGCTATAAAAGGGGCACCGACTGTTCATTTTCGCACATGTTTTTGCTTTATACACTTGTACGCTCAACTTTATTTAATTGAATTCTTTCATTTTGAATAAGACACCGTTACTTTACTTTGTCTTTTCGGTCATATTCCATTGAATTATCACAAATTTCAAGAGTCCCTACCTAATCACAAATCGAACCTCAACAATAACCAATGAATTATATAAAATAATGTTTTATCACACATAAATTTAGAGTACTGGTGCTTTGGTTAGTAAGTTTTTTGAAAAAAATATCGAATTCTAAGGTTTTTTTTTTTTTTGTTGTTGGAGGAAGATTCTATGCAACTTTAAAACTGGGAAAATAAATATTAATAAAAACATTTCATATTTTCTTTTATTAGTACTAATAATAAGAATATTTTGTAGACAGTAGACAAAATTCGGTATGATGAAAATAAATATTCAGGAAGTGAAATTAATTTTTTTTCTTTAAAAAAAATGGGAAGCTTATAGAAGAACGAACAATTTTTAAAAAATCGCGGCAAATAAGAGATCCAGAGAGCAGTAGAAGGCTCCAGAAGCCTTCCATGTCTTTCGCTGCTTCTAGCTCTCTCTCCTAACGTTCAAAATCGAACCTCCGAGAATTCTTCCCCCAGCTATATAAATCTCCGTCTCCATTGCATTCTCCTCACTCGGAAAAAGTTGCGAATTATCTGCTGTCGTTCTCTTGTTACGCGTTCTATCTGAGCTCTCAGAAGATCATTCGAATTTACCTTTCTTAGGCGAAATCATATTGTGCTGAATTTCAATGGCGGAAGTGCAGATGGCGGACGTGGAGACCTTCGCCTTCCAGGCGGAGATCAACCAGCTTCTGAGCTTGATTATCAATACATTCTACAGCAACAAGGAGATTTTCCTCCGAGAGCTGATCAGCAATTCATCCGACGCCTTGGACAAGATCAGATTCGAGAGCTTGACTGATAAGAGCAAGCTCGACGCCCAACCGGAGTTGTTCATCCGCATCGTTCCCGACAAGGCCAACAAGACGCTCTCGATAATCGACAGCGGGATCGGCATGACTAAAGCAGGTACGTGTTGCAGATTGTGAATAATCTAAGGAATATATATAGGTGAGAATTTTGTTGATTTGGTTGCTCACAATGTTGCATTTGTATGGGCTATTGCAGATTTGGTGAACAATTTGGGGACAATCGCGAGGTCTGGTACGAAGGAATTCATGGAGGCGCTGCAAGCGGGTGCAGATGTAAGCATGATTGGGCAGTTTGGTGTGGGATTTTACTCGGCTTACCTTGTCGCGGAGAAGGTCATTGTCACCACCAAGCACAACGACGATGAGCAGTACGTTTGGGAATCGCAAGCTGGTGGTTCCTTCACTGTTACGAGGGATGTTGAAGGCGAGCCGCTCGGCCGGGGAACTAAGATCACCCTCTTCTTGAAGGAAGATCAGGTACATGACTGGTTTCCATTACATAATTTATCTAGTATGAAATTGAGACAAATGACTTGCCTAAACACAATAATTAGTGTAATGACAACTTGATTCGGTATGTCCGAATGCCGAGGCAAATGATTAGACACTTGTTATTCAGCTGTTGCTGATTTAATTTGTTGTTTTTGTAATATCTAGTTGGAATATCTAGAGGAGAGGAGAATCAAGGATCTTGTGAAGAAGCACTCTGAATTCATTAGCTATCCTATTTATCTGTGGACTGAGAAGACTACTGAGAAAGAGATCAGCGACGACGAAGATGACGAGCCAAAGAAGGAAAAGGAAAAGGAAGAGGAAGGCGATGTGGAGGAGGTCGATGAGGAGAAAGACAGCGACAAGGGAAAAAAGAAGAAGAAGATCAAGGAGGTTTCCCATGAGTGGCAGCTAATCAACAAGCAGAAACCGATTTGGCTCCGTAAGCCGGAGGAAATCACCAAGGAGGAATACGCGGCCTTCTACAAGAGCTTAACCAATGACTGGGAGGAGCATCTCGCCGTCAAGCACTTCTCAGTTGAGGGTCAGCTCGAGTTCAAGGCCATCCTCTTTGTTCCAAAGAGGGCTCCGTTCGATCTGTTTGACACCCGGAAGAAGATGAACAACATCAAGCTCTACGTTAGGAGGGTATTCATCATGGACAACTGTGAGGAGCTCATACCGGAGTATCTTGGATTCATCAAAGGTGTGGTGGATTCGGATGACTTGCCGCTCAACATTTCCCGTGAGATGTTGCAGCAGAACAAGATTCTGAAGGTGATCAGAAAGAACCTTGTAAAGAAGTGCATTGAGATGTTCAATGAGATTGCGGAGAACAAGGAGGACTACAACAAGTTCTACGAGGCGTTCTCAAAGAACTTGAAGTTGGGTATCCATGAGGACAGCCAGAACAGGGCTAAGTTGGCAGACTTGCTGAGATACTACTCATCCAAGAGCGGCGATGAATTGACTAGCCTGAAGGACTATGTGACCAGAATGAAGGAGGGGCAGAAGGATATCTACTACATTACGGGAGAGAGCAAGAAGGCCGTGGAGAACTCGCCCTTCCTAGAACGCCTCAAGAAGAAGGGTTACGAGGTGCTCTACATGGTTGACGCCATTGATGAGTATGCTGTTGGGCAGCTGAAGGAGTACGACGGGAAGAAGCTGGTCTCCTCCACGAAAGAAGGGCTGAAGCTGGAAGATGAGACAGAGGAGGAAAAGAAGAAGAGAGAGGAGAAAAAGAAGTCATTCGAGAACCTGTGCAAGGTGATAAAGGACATCTTAGGTGACAAGGTGGAAAAGGTGGTGATTTCTGACAGGATCGTGGACTCGCCGTGCTGCCTGGTGACCGGGGAATACGGGTGGACGGCAAACATGGAGAGGATTATGAAGGCCCAGGCTCTGAGGGATAGCAGCATGAGCTCATACATGTCGAGCAAGAAGACGATGGAAATCAACCCAGATAATGGAATCATGGAAGAGCTGAGGAAGAGAGCAGAGGCTGATAAGAACGATAAATCAGTGAAGGATCTTGTGATGCTGCTCTTTGAGACTGCGCTGCTTACTTCGGGCTTCAGCTTGGATGACCCCAACACCTTCGCTTCAAGAATCCACCGCATGTTGAAACTTGGTTTGAGCATTGATGAGGGCGACGAAGCAGAGGATGCTGAGATGCCAGCTTTGGAAGATGAGGGCAACGAGGAGAGCAAAATGGAGGAGGTTGATTAAATCGTCTATTCCCATACATGAGTCCTACCCTTGCACTGTCGTCCACCTTTTCTCAATTGATATTGTTGTTAGTTATGGTAAATGCTTGCTTTGTCCCCTGTCAATGTGTGTGAAATCTTAGATTCATTTCTAAGAGATGCTGTCATATCGATTTCGTATACCAATTTCTCTGAGTTATGCTGAATGAATGTATAAATTTTTTAATCATCTTTTCCGCCTTCTAAAAATGATTGCGCCAATTACTGCACTAAGATTATATTCATAAAAACATCAGGATTAGAATTATATTCATGTACTTTACAATCTAATAATAACAAACTTACATCAAATTGCAACTCTATTTGCTTCCTTGTATATATGTGGACACCAAGGAAAAATAATAACTTTTTTAAGTCTAAAACATTGGCACAAACTTAGAATTTTAAAAGCAATAAAAAATTCTCAAATCATAAGGTCTCCGACTGATATAACACATGAAGTCAAACAAAGACAACAAATTAACATATTACATGGCACAAGCAATATTCGGCATAGTCGAGTTTTTGCTCCATATACCAGTAAATGAGTTATCAAACACATAAATCAACAACTGAAAAATACCAAAACAAACTCGTGTTCAAATAAAGCAAAATTGTACAGAGCCACTCATTGGGGTTACATTACCAGAAAAAGGCGACAAACAAAGTTTAGGCTCCACACAATCTCATCACGTGGATTCCTAAAAGCTACGAAGGTTTTTAACTAGGAGGTGCTCCACCAAAGCTGCCAGACCCTCTGCCAAAACCTGGCCGCGCCCCGGTACCCTGCAATTTATAAAAAATTACAGGTTTATATATGACTAAGCATGAGTCTCACTTGGTTCCCTATATTGTACCGTGCAAATACAACATTGAAGTTCAATCAGCAACACTAAACAACGACATTTCAATGCTTATCACTCTATTGAATGTTACATAAATTATAAACCCTGAACTTATCTACACCCTGATACAACAAACTGACAAAGGAGGAAATTACTGAAAGAGCAAAATATATCAGAGATTAAAGTATGAAAGAATTACAATGCAGATATCTTAAACAGAAGTTGGATAGAGATAGGAAAACGATACAATAGTGCATATAAGACAGTCGTATAACAGTCAAGTCAAGCTATCGTAGAAGCATTCCTGGCAATACTGTATAAGCCAAATCAGACACACAAAGCTATTTAAGGTATTTTTCTGTTTTTTGAGGCTGTACACAAAGCTATGTAAGGTTAAAAAAAATGGTTGCAACAAAACAGCATTAAAAAAATGAGATTACCCTGAAGCTCGGCTGGTAATCAGCAGGCGCTCCACCCTTCTCACCACCAAACTCGCCGGGTGGACCTCTAGGTCCACCACGATAGCCATCTCGATCACCAAATCGAGGCCTGTCACCATCTCTGGGAGGTCCACTGTGACAATAAACAAAATAAATTTGAAAACAGCAATTGCATAGAAAAACCCTTAAAGCATGCTTCTTCATAAAAAGAAAGTTGAAGTTTGAACTAGAATGTGATTTTTGCACGACCCATGAACAAGAAACCTCAAGAAAAATCCAACATTGCATGTTAAAATAAAAGTAACAAACCGACTAATACACTATCACTTTTGTAAACATAAAAATCATTATCAAGCACTATGGAAAGACAACACATAGAAGAGGCAAAAATAAGGACTCCACGAAAACCTTCACGGGATACAACATCTAGAATAAAATTCTAATTTCACAACGGATAATGCCAATGTTTCAACTTACATTGATGTTAGTCCCAAATATGATGCAAAAATAATGCAAAAACGAATACAATTTCCAACACCGAAATATCTACATAGTTTCTTATCCAGCTAAACAGATCATAGAGTGCTGTGGTTGCTAAACACGGAACACACTAAACCAAATACGCATATCAATTGCATTTACTAACCGTGGGCGGTCACCGGGACCACCCAAGGGGCGGCCGAGGGGCTTGGCGGACTTCTTCAAGGTGGCGGGGACGATTTCCGAAGGCAAATTGAGGTATGTACGTAGGAACTCAATTCCATCATTCGTGAGATACCAATAATAATGCATCCAAGCGAAGGTCTCGCGAACATATTCTTTGGATTTGAAACTCTGCATAAGCTTAATCACCTGAAGATTCGGGACATCAATCTCCGGGTGTTTAGCCAAATTGAAATCCTTCTTGGCATAGCACACACCCTCTGCATTTATCACAAATTAAAAAAAAAACTAAATTCGCATCACAAATGCATTCACATATAAATAAACACGAATGACATTAAAAAATTCCTTAATGTTACCCTGAAACAGGTACTTGGAAATCTCTCTCCGGTTCTTCTCTGGAATGATCTGAAATAAAAACGATTCCACGATTCAAACCAACAAAAAAAATAGGAAAACTGAGAGGCAGAAGATAGAAAATTGTACCATTGCTGCTGAGCGTTGGGATGAGAGAGAGAGCCGAAGGCAGGAAAAAAAATATACAGCAGCTAATGGAGAAAAAGAACCCTAGGAGAGAGAATTAGGGTTTTTATGGAGGTCTGAGAGATTGAGACCCACCAAAATCAGGCCCATTAGTCGATATCAAAAATTAATTAGCAAAAATAATACTCCCTCCGTCCCGGCTAAATTGTTCCGGTGACTTTGTGCATAATAACCAAGAGTGTGAGGGTAAAGTAAGTTGAGTGGAATTAATATTTTATTGTTGAGTGTGAAAAAAATTATCTTTTTAAGTAATGAGACAATTGAGGTGGGACGGACGAAAAAGGAAAATGGGACAATTGAGGTGGGACAGAGGGAATAGAATCGATGTTATATATATATTTTTTCTTTTTATTTTTTTAACAGAAATACATTAATTTGAACTTATACATTATATCCTCCAAAAAAATTGAATTCATGAAAAATTTAACTATTAATCGTTTTTTCTGATCTATCTCTTCTACGCTGTTTTCCATATTGTTGTATGTTTGTCCCATTGGAGGCATAGATAAATGTATTTTGATTATGATCATGAATATGAAATTAAAATTAATGCATTATATATATATATATATATATATATATATATATATATATATATATAATTTAAACTGATTTACCATATCCCTATATTTTTTAAGAATATGAAAAGGTGCACATTATGATTTCATGACTAAGATATCCAAGACCAATTATTTGAATCATTTCCCTAACTAAGTATGGGATAGTTTGACACAAACACAAAAGTGAACATTCTATATGTAAAATAAAATATTTTGGAATTGATTGTTAATCTGTTCCACTTTTAATTACATTATAATATATTAACATTGACAATAGTGTAAACATGTTGAGCATTAAGATTAAAACATGATTGGAGTAAAGCTCACTCATATGGTATTTATGTTGATGAATGTTTGATGCAGAAGTTGTTACACAAACAGCGTCCACACACACATATATAGTTTACAGAAATGGCATAAGTTTACAGAACTTTGCAACTCTACAGACTCGTAGCAGAGCTGCAGTGCATGTGCCACGGTTTCTTTTTTCTCTTTCCGAATTTCTTCCTCTGCAAACCATCATTTTCCATTTTTTCGCAACGAAGCTCTCCATTTTGCTTCCACTTCTCTCCTTTCCACACATTAAATACACAATGCACCTTCAACTAACCGCTTTTTCTCAAGGAGTTCTGATCGCAGTTTGAAGCTTTTAATTTTGTGCTACGCTACTGTTCCTGATTCTACTTTTCTTCTGTTTTTTTTTTTCCAAAAAATGAAATATCTAGGGCTAAGCAAATGATCACTTTGACCTAAATGCAGATGAAATCGGAGAAATGACCGAACGTGTTGAGAATCGTGGTTTGGAGGAGTCGCCGGGGTTGGATGGGAATCGAGATGAGTTTTCCAAGTAGTTTGTTGACTCGTTTGTTGCAACTAAATAGTTTTAGTGCAGTAGCATTTTTTCTAGTTTGAGTGTAATTTTTTATTTGTCAACTAAGATAAAGTTTTTAGTAATTATTCTTGTTAAATTTCGATCATTGTTTGATTGCAGGTGCAGAAAGTCGAAGATCAAGTACACAAGAGCTTCGCTAGTGGAAATGACTGAAGTGGAGGCCTGCCGCAAATTGCCTAGTGATTTTGACCTGTTGATTCTCCGGTAAGAAGCATCTCCTTCACAGAGTTTTCAAGTCGGATAGAGATGTTTTTTCTGTTTATTTTAAATATAATAACTTTAGCATTTATTAAAATCTTGAGCTAAGATATATGCTTGTTGATCATGCTTTGAGCTGTTGGACTGAGAAAATCTTTTGGATAATTCTGCCAGTATTGGATAGTGTTGATTGGGCGGATTTATATGCATTTTATTCGATTAGCATGAAGTTTTGATTGATCAATTGATATTTTTGGTTGGTCCATTGGTACAATTGTGAAAGATCAATGTTACTACGGTACTCTGTATGACTAAAATTGGTATTTATTTCAAGCAGTCAACTTCATGGAGAATCTGATACGAGGATAGAGCTAGAACACAACAGCATAATTGGCAAACCATTTGATCGTGGTTTATTGCCAACAACTACATGGAATTTGGCTTTCCCTGGTGAAAGATTGGACAACCATTTGTATACGCTAAGAAGAGAGAGTCACTTGCAAATAAATTGTTGCTTGGGTATGTAGTAGTTCTATATCTAGTATTGTGGATTTCATTCGAACTTCCTTGATAAATGGGCAAGCAGTGTGTGAACTGTTCTTTTTTATGTCTCACTTACTCTGCTTTACTTTTTACCTACGTTGCTAGTGCTTCTATTTCTATTATAAGCTTTTGAAGACATGCTGCAATTGCTTTGGCAATTTCGTAACGTTTGACCTTGCATAGTATTCATAAAAGATTGGCCAAGTTGTACTGAGTTGTTTTAACTATTAGAAAATCTCAAAACATCCTAATGTTTTTTAGTTCAGCCAAATCTATATATAACTTCTAATTTGTATTGTGGGTAACACGTATCAGGTTTCATGTTGCACTCCAGGTTTTATATTTACAATCACTGATATGTTTAGGAATTTTGATGGATCACATATTTCAATTTTTGAAGTATGCTAGGTACCTATCGGACTTAGCAACCAGTCAAAAGACTAGCTGATATAGTATTAATCGATTTACCTCGCTTGCCGTTTTGAGCTTTCTTACGACAATTAGTTCATAACATATATAAGATTACAAAGCAGACTGTTTTTACTTGCTGAATCACTCAATAGATTGTGTGAGTTCTCGTTACTATGGCCATATCAATGCATTTGTATTCGACCTGGGATAATTTACATGTTGATGTGGATATAGATGCGCACGGTTTAATTGTTTAGATATGATATATTATATTGATAAATTGCTTAGATAAGGATTTGATTTAGATTTAGTAAAATAGTATTGAAGGACAGAGAACAAGGATCATGTTTATGAATTTTGATGTGAGGCAGACGTTGGTTGAGTTTCAAGAAGATTTCACTGAAACCTCTTCGGTTCTTTCTTCTTCCTCACAGCCAGTTCTCGCCAAAAGAGTTACCTCTGTCAACTTAGCAAGATTGAGAACCCTTATCGCCCTCCGCATCTCAAGATGGTAAGTATGTCAACTCTCAATATATATCCCTTCTGATGCATATCACGAATATCAGTTTTTGAACTTTATTTTGTCCCCAATTTTATCCATTTTGAGTTTTGAGGTTCTTTTCTGTCAACGTTGAGTACATAGTTCTTGGTGCGCTTAGCATCCTTCGAAACCAAAAGTTTTCTTTTACATTACAGCTCTCTGAAATGATAGTTGGTAGTCAAGATGAAGGAATAACTGAAGAAAGAATTTTTTTTTCTTTTACATTACTGCTCACTGAAATAATAGTTGGTTGTCAAGTTAAAGGAAAAACTAAAGAAAGAAAAGATGTGCTCTTTTACTGACGGAGGTGCACGGTGTTGTTTAATCGTTTAACTGAGATTTCATCCCAAGGATGAACTAACTGATATTCATCTTGAATGCAGAAGATACCGCCACCTCTGTCAACTTTTTATGAAACTGGAGTTAAATCCTCAGGGGAGTCTGACCACAGAGGTTCAGCTGATGACATTAAAGGACATGACAAATCCAGCTATGGTTCTGCTCTTTCAGATGCCAATTACTTGATAAAAGATAATGAAGCGCATGAGGTGAATGAACCATCAGAACCACTTGATGAATGCGAACAGTTTTGGAGGGAGAATGAAGGGAATGAAGTGATTGCTGCCAACAGAAGTTTCGAAGGGCTAATGGAGGATAATCAACCCACATTTGATGACATTTGGGCAGACATACTAGAGACTATCCATCTGCAGCAAGAGCCGAATATCTCACCTATGAACGGCCATTCTGATTCAGAAGTTGGAATTCAGTTTCCTGATGAACCACTAGAAACGATTCATCTGCAGCAAGAGCTGAACACCTCACCTATGATCAGCCACTCTCATCCAGAAGAAATCCATTTTCCCAGTGAAGAGAGTCTAACCTCGGTAGACCCCTTACTCAATTTTCCGGATGAAGAGAGCTTAATCTCCATATATGATATGATAGGCCCCGGTGTGCTAGACGATCAAACCTCTCCTCACTTCTCAGGGTTGGAGGCTCATGGGCAACTGCATTATCTTCTACCTCACAATCTATTCTCTGATCAAAAAGGTTTCCATCCATTATTTCTGGCACCAGATATTCTCCCTTATCTCCCAGAAACTTCCCTTCTCCACCCAAAAACTAACTGTACGGTTTCCCGTCATTCACTGTTGCATCAACCAAACATTTTCCCACAGCTACCACACCAACTACTGCCTAGTTCAACATGCTCCGGTCCTAAGAAAAACCATATGGCTGTGTATGATGTGGAAGCTATGCAGTCTTGCACTCGAATTCATAACTAACAATCCATGATAAGCAAAGGTGAATAGCTGTTGACATTCTGGTTTGATCTCTTCACCGAGTTGGATAAGAGTCGGATATTATCATATTCATCCTCTCTTCGCATGATTGTACAAAAGTCTTACCAACATTATCTCTTTCGATCTGTCAAATTTCCTTAGGTCATTTTTTCTGTTCTACACACTGCAGCAGTTTTCTACATTCTGATGTCCTGTCGTCCACAAACTCATTCTTGCAGTTCTCTAAGTTCTAAATCTGTTTCCTTCATACTGTTTTCTAAGTTCTAAAGGTGTTCGTGTAAACGTGCGACAAAGCTAGTTAGTGCTAGGCCAAAAAGTGGTAATTCTTAATATATACTCCCTCCGTCCCAGTCTATTGGCACTCTTTCCGTTTTCGTCCGTCCCAGTCTTTTGGACCTATTTCCTAAAATAGCAAATTTTTCACACTCATCAATAAAATATTAATTCAACTACCACTCACAACTCTTAATTCTCGTGCCCGGTCAAAGGTGCCCAATAAACCGGGACGGAGGTAGTAATTGAGATTGAGATACAGGAGATTTAGGAGGTATGATCAAAAGCATCATGGCTCGTTGGAGAAAATGGAATTGGAGTTAAATGAATCAAATTTAATTTTTAACATCCAAATGGAAATTTGTGAAAACAATTTGGATATTTGGAACCAAAGTTTGGAGTGCATTAACTTAATGTATTGTTTACCCATAATCCGATTTTGAATGAATGGGCAGTTAAAAGAAGTTAGTAACTTGAAACAGTTTTACTATTGTCTAGCACTAGCATATCTTGTATTCCAAAGCTTTCTAAATAGTAAATACTCCCTCCATCCCAAACGAAAATGATAGAACAACTAATATTTGTAAGTATAATAGAATTAATAATTTATTTATGAACGTAAAAAAGTTTATCATTTTGAGAAACAAAACTAATAAATAAAATTGACCAAAATGGCAAGTGAGACTAATAAAATGGATAATAGAATTGCAATTGACACTCAAGTCTCGGGCATCGATGCCTACTTGTAGGCAACAATTTCAATTTAAAATAACTTTTGTATTTTTCGGATGAATATTGCAATAATTAACATCTAATTACGAGTACCATGTCCTTTTGCATCGACATCGGGAGCTGCTATCTACGCCAGGAGAAGGCCATAAATGGTGCACTTCTTGACTCTTGTGGTCCAAACATTACTGGAGAAAACAGACGTCCATAGAGTGCTGCAGCTTTATTGGACAAGATTTTATTATAGAATGCAGCATCATTTCTCGTCTAACATCTAAAAAAACTGCACAATAGGATCAAAATTTGCATTTGCAGATACCAGTATCCTGAATTTACATTCCCGCTATACAATTCCCCTCATTTTATTGCATTTGCCCATATGTACAAGGCACATTAACTACACAGGCAGAAGAAGATTTAAGAAGAGACCATACTTACATCTATAGGATTTAGACACATCAAAAGTTTTCCCAGAGCCTGCCATTAATCTAATTGATGTACACTGATAGTAGAATGACTAATAGAACGAAAATACCAAAGAACCAAGGTCATATTAAGTTAGCCAGCACCATCAGATTGGCTGCAAAGGATAGAATCAGTTACATCAAACACATCATCCTTTTTGTGCTCAATCTCATATGATGAAAGCAGCCTTCTCTGCACCAAAGTTAAATGATACTCAAGTGTTAGACACATAGTCAAACTGCATGTCAAAGCTTCAACCAAAATTAAGCCAAAATGGAGGCAAATATGGGAATAACAAAGTATAATAATTGTTAAGGAATGCATGCATAAGTGTAAGCAAGCTGCAACTAGCCACTGAATGAATACTTTGATGCTTACATGATCTTCAAAATCACGGCTAGCCAAATTGATTGAGAGATTTCGCATCAACAATAATACCTGTATAAGAATAGACTGAGAGCATGAGATGCTAGAAGCTTAAACTTCAAATATAAAATATCAGTTAAGAGAGAGAGAAAAAAAAAACACTACATTCTCTGGAAAGCATGAGGTGGCGCAAGAAAAAATGTAGATAACTAAAATGAACCCAAGATCTTTGAAGATTAGATAATATGCTCAAAGTTTACACAAAAACCAACAAATAACTCCATATCAGAAAAGTCATCCGAGTTTGGTGGCCGGTGAGGAACAGGTCCAAGCACCCTCGCATGCCACCATACAAGAAGACTATAGGGCTCTAAATAAAAGTACAGGTGTGACCATCTTCACGATGTAAACCACCCACAATTCATTAAGAAAGCCTTCAGACGAATCTCATTTTAGTGTTCTAGTTTCATCAACTAAAACATGTCAAAGCTTCAATTAGGTGAAGAGCACCGGAAGGATCATGTTTAGAAAACATACTGTCTCAATATCAATTGGGTCCATCTTCTTCAATTTCTGTAAATGGCCAGTCACAGTTGGGTCAAAGACACTGCCTATGAAACTGTACACTTGAGCAAAATCAGGAAGAACTGCATTCAAAAGAAAAGTAGAGGTTATAATTTTTTTTAAGGCAATAAGATAGTAATAAACAAGATGCCAGTTTGTGAAGTCTAAGATGGAGGTGTATAGCCTGGACAAAGTGAAGCACATAATGCATAAAAAGTCAAACAGAGAAGTAGATGAGCAACAAAACCAAATTCAGAAATCAAATTAAACAACAGCTCTAGTTGATAAAAGAAGACCAGCTTTCCCCTACTCGGAGCACAGTGGTGAAAGCGTCTTGCCTGTGATCAAGAGGTCACAGGTTCGAGATTCCCCGGGGACACCTAGATGTGTGATTTAAATAAATGCATTTCTATTCAAAAAAAAAAAAGGACTAGCATGTAGGTGAACATTAGCTAAACTGCTAAAGGACTTTGAAACAATGGATAAAAGTCAGAAGAATGTTAAAGTGATATAACTACACAAAGAATCATAGAATAAAAAGTGTCATTCGTCGAAACTTCATAAACTTTTTTTTAAAGCATAAAATTCATATGTGATTGAATGTCTTATTGATACTGGATATACATAATTGAATTGATAGATATGACGCTCTTGAATCAATTTGAAAAAAAAAATTGATAAAAAGAGAGGTATATAGTGCCTTAATTTCTCATCTTTTGAGTTTCTTTTTTTTTTCTCCCTTGCTGGAGAAGTTCTCCTCTTTGAATTATATCATCACTAGCTTAATAGTATTAAGCAGAGAGTTGCAAACATAAATATCTCATAGGCATTTCAAGGATTGAAAAGCTTGATATCTCACCTGTAGGCCTTGTCCTTGTGCTTTCGTTGCTACCAGATGAGTGAATATGGGGTATTGTTTGTCCAGCACATCTGGCATCACCTGCAACAGAAGAAAAACTTAAGTTTCATGCTAAAAAAACCAAACGCCTCAAGCAACAATGAATTGTTTAATTATAGTGGAGAAAAAACTAACCTCCAGTTGCATGCGAAAAACTGGTACGGTGCAAAGGTTTCTCAGTCCACCCATGCATAGATGCAGCAGATTCATTTTTTTGTAAAGTGGAAGGATCAGGCCTCCTTGCAAATGCAACATCAGGAACAGTATCTGACCCTTGAGACGATGGTTTCTCTTGTGACACAACTGGAGGATCAACATAAGTTATGTTAAATTAAAAGTTTACTATTGTGAGCAAGATTTAAGAGAAATAGTGCCTACCAATTTTAGAGGCTTTCTGCGGATATGGATGAGCAGCTTTCCTTTTCGGCCGAGGTGGAGGAAGATGCTCATTGGTTCCACTCTTTTGAGCTTTTAGAAAATACTTTTGTGCATGGCTACGTATCTACAAAAGGTATATACTCTGTCACGTATTACTGTCATCAACACAAGTATCTCATAATAGAGATGTAGAGCTAATACTCTCACATTCAAAGTATCAATGGAATAATTTTTATCTCCTTTCACCAAGAGCAAGTCAAAAGGACCATTAGAAATACGCAAAACTTATAACTACTTTCTTCACACAATAAGCAGCAAGTATTTTGAAGTTTATAGCTTGCGAATAAGCCAATGAGAAGATTCAGCATAAATGTCACATTAGAAGAATGAGAACACTAAAAGAAGATATGGGAGAATTAGTCATGTTTTCCTTTAATTGTAGCCAATTTACAACTAAGTTGATGCACAGGCTAGATAATAATAGTGCAGTTAATGCAATTGAGGTTCTGGTGACCATGCTACAGGTTGGTTTGTCAAGGAGTATGCGGCAGTTTTGTGGCCAGATGGCTCAGGTTCCATGATACGTCAAGGAATATTACATCAATCTTCTACAAGAAGGGCCCAGAAGCAAGGGAATATTATAGGCCCAAAGCAGAAGGGCCGAGTAGAACACACAAGCCCGGTAGAATACTCAAGCCCAACAGTAGTTCATCCTCACCTCCATAACCAAAAGCTCTGCAGCAGAAGTTGGAGGACTTCATTGTCAGACAAAATTTGAGCTGGAGCAGCTGGTGCAATCTGTTATGTAGCCTTGTGTCCTTTATCAATTAGTATAGGCATCTGCACTATACGAAGGGAATTGTAATCTGATTTTATGTTATGAAATATATTAATCTCCTTCTCTGTTTACTCTTCTTCTCTCTATTTCTCTCTATCATTCCTCTCTTATTTTCCTGGAGTCAAGGCAGCTCGAATGTGCCCCTTATCTTTGATATGATATTAGGTTGTATCATTCCAGGTCTTCGAACCCACATTACATGGGTATTTTCTTGGGTGGTTTGAAAGACAAATTTGGTGGCACATGCTACAGATGTGCTTGCTTCTATTCATTTGACTCACGAGGTGGAACATGCTATTTCCTTCTCCTAGGGGTGGCTTAAATGGTGTTCCCAATTCCTTCCATCATTGGATTCCTACCATCAGCACCTATGTTGAGATGGATTGGAGCCAACCTCCACAAACATCTTGTCTATGTGTCCAGCTTGCCACCAGCAGCGATTTAATAAACCATATGTTATTCCAGTCAGTTTCCCTGCCCCCACAATACACATCAACTCCCACACACAGGGTACGCTAAGGGATTTTATCTCTGCTGCTGCCAACCCCATGGACCCTCGCATTCCTGACCTGCTGTCCAACTAGTCTCATGATATTTTATTGGCAGACAAGGTCCCAAGGATGAAACTATCAGTTGAACACAATGTCTTACCCAATTCCATGTTATCTACAGTACTGAGCGTCCACCTTCCTAAACTGGATGATGACTCTGGTTGATGTTTAGGTCAGTTTTCTGGCTTGTCGACAAGGCTGTCTCGTGTGGGGAAGTGATAGATAAGCCACAAACTCTGTCATGTGTTTCATTTTACAGATGATAGAAAATAGTTCTGTTTTCTTTTTATCATTTATAGTTCGTTGTTTTACTATTAAGTTGGTCGGGCCCCTAGGTTATAGCCTACAGGCTGATGTATACGAGTATAAAGTGCTTTATTTGAGAGAAATAGAATTAGGATTTCCTTGATGAGTTAATCCGCATATTTTTCTGGGATGAAAGAAACGGGAATCAGCTTAGAACTGGGTTTTACTGGTGTGCTATTTGCTTTTTTCTTTCTGTGAGTGATACAGGGTTTTTTTCCATTTCTTGTTGTTATCCTTCACTTATTACAGTTTCAGAGAGAGTCTTATTAGATGTAGAACAACAAATGTTCTAAATGGCAATAAAGGCATGTCTGGAATCTTAAACAATTCTTCAACCTAGGGTACCAATACAAGGTGCTAAATATGAAGCAAGAAATACAAAGGACCCGTGAGTCATAGTATCTATAAAATTACTTATTTGATTTAACCAAGCCAGAGAATCACTAATAAGAATAAAGAAAACAAAATATCTTCCTTCAATTAGGAAGCTATTCTTCCCAGAAATGGAATAGTGTCTTAAGCATGCCAGCCACAAACTACACTACGACCAGAGGTCAATGAGACTAATGCACGAACATGCTTGTACTTGTTCATGTACAGACTACCAAAGCTGGTGCTCCTTATCACCGACAGGAGTCACAGGAGTTCGTGAAAGTGCAGGAGTTTACCTGAATAACTGTTTTCGATCCAATAAATGCTTCAATCTTCTTCCAATCACGATCAAAGCTGCATATAGGTAGCAGAATAAAACCAGGAAGCGACAAAAATGTCAATCAATTGAATAAAACAATCCTCCCCCCTCACTATATCAGAGTTAAAATTTCCTTCACTATCAAATTCGCACACCTTATCCCCTCATGGACAACCAATGTATATTCTGTACACCAGAAAATAATGGTTCAAACCTTCTCCACAGAGCTACATATAAAATAAGACAAAGTCGCAGAAACACGAAGTAATGAGGCCCTCGATCTTCCTGAGAGTTAACGTACATAGACAACTTAAAAACTTACAAGAGTTCAAAAATAAATTTGTGACTGCAAATAGTATTGTATTTGTACCCCCAACAAATGGACGCTTGCGCACTGACAAGTGACAAACCCAATTTCCAAAATAAACATTCAGAAAACC
Source organism: Plectranthus barbatus (assembly GCA_026898455.1). Classification (NCBI taxonomy): domain Eukaryota; kingdom Viridiplantae; phylum Streptophyta; class Magnoliopsida; order Lamiales; family Lamiaceae; genus Plectranthus; species Plectranthus barbatus. The sequence continues at coordinate 128,845 of JAPKLW010000668.1, forward strand.
CTCCACTCATCCCCATAATTTCATCAAGTCCTAGAACAGCTCAATTCAACCAAACCAAAAAAGAACCTCAAATTCCAAGCCACATTCCAACGCCGCTCCAAAACCCTAATTCAATCCACGAAAACCGTAATCTCAAACTTACAGCTGTAGCGCTTCGAGGAACTTGTCGTGTTCCGGGTCCGTCCAGTTCTCCCTCGACTTTGTAATGGTGTACGGCTTCCGAACCTTCTTACTGGGGTCCTCCGCCGGGGGCGTCGTGTTTCCAGTCGCCGGAGACGAAAAGAGGCCGATTTTCGGCAACGTCATGCCGTCCCGATCCAAGTAGAAGCCCTCTGGTTGATTTGCGTTCAGCGACAACATGCGCTACGCGTCAGTGCGTGCGGTTTAACCTTCACTCTGTGTAGATTTTGATTTTGGGGTTTCCCTTTTGTGTACAGAAATTTTAGATGATCGAGCTTTTTACTTCCGAGGTATATTTCGCATTTCCATTTTTATTTTTCTTTTTTCTTTTGGGGTGGGCTTCTCTACCATTGGGATCACGACACGTCTCGGAGTCCTCCCACTAATAATCTGCCACGTTTATTTGATTATTATTAGACGTAATTTAGCCAATGTCGATTTATAGTTTATAATAAATTATGCTGCACTGATCTTGTGTTATAAGTTAATGTATTTTATAAGATGGTTTCTTTCCTTTCACTTCGGTTTTATATGAATTTTATTGGTAAATGTTGCCTCTTTACTAGAGGTTTCATATTCCCCTTCCATAAGTTGTTTATAATTTTTGACAAATTCTCATATGAGACGGTCTCATCATTTTTATTATAAGACGAATTTAATGAAATGATGTGTTTCTTTATTTCAAATGATGAATTTCTTTGTTGCAAATAATTTAATTTTTAAAAATAAAATAATGTATTTAACTTATTGAAATGATGTTGAGGTCCGTCTCACAATTAAAAAATGTTGAGACCGAACTAATTCATAATTTTTTGGGTTTGATCTAAATTTCGAAGGACTAATTATGAAACACAATTTACTATCCAATTTTCAATTATAACGCCACTTTTATGAATCCATGAAATTAAAAGTATGATTTTGAAAGTTTGCTTCAATTAAAAAATCATAGGGGAATTTTTCAATGATTTATCAGATATTTCTCCTTACGTTCAATTTGATAAGTACAATACATATGATTACTAAGTGAATAGTGACAGACAATTATTATAGCATGTGTGCACATGGAATCCCCTATTTCCATTTTCATACATTAATTTTTATTTTACTATTAAAATTATAAGTGGGAATACATACAACTAGCCACTTTGAATAAATGGGTATGTTTTATAGCCACAAGGATAAAAATATAAGTTTTCTAGCCACTTTGTACTTTTGTCTTTTTCTCTCTTCCATTTTCGGCTACAAGACAAAATTAACTTTATTAAAGTTGTTTTCATTTTCGGAAATATTCATTATTTCATTTATTTATACATTTATTTAATTTTGAGTAATTAATTTGAACTACCAAGGTGGTTGTAAATTTATTACAACCTTTTACAAACAAATATTTTCGTTTGTACGAGGAAGGAAACATTCTAAAAATTATTTGAAGATTGTTGAGAGGGTTTTGAGAGAGAAAAATCGAAGGTATGTTGATTTCAACCATTTTTTCTTATTTTCGATTCGTTTTCTACGTTATAATGATGTTATGTGTTCAAAATCGACTTGCATATCTTAGTATCGACTTGTATATCTTAGTTTTTTAGAAAATATAGCGATTTTATGACTGTTCTTCGTAAAAAATACGCAGAGAACTTAGGGAGAAACCCAGGAAAATCGAGATCTCGTGACAAAATCGAGATCTCGAGATGATGTCGAGATCTCGATATGGTGAAGTCGAGATCTCGAGATCTCGATTTTGTCACGAGATCTCAAATAATTTTAATTTAATTCCGAGATCTCGATATTAATATCGAGATCTCGAATTGTCTGCTGGAATATGCTCCTGATTTTTTTTTAATATTTTCGTTTCATTTATCGCAGATGTCGTATCAACGTTTCATCATACGTCATGGTAGGGCTTGGGACAGATCCGAGTATATGGGCGGAGACGAGCAATTGATTTGTTTGAGACGTGAACGGATCTCCTACAATACCATTTTGTCCGAGATTCACGAGATCATGCACTGAGATCTCCTCAGTACTAGCTACTGCTTGTTTTACATGAGCAGTATATCTGGGGGCTCGAGGCATGTGAAGACTGGACTGAAGACCGACGAAGATATTATGCGGATGCTATATGAAAATAGCATTGATCCAATTATATATGTGGTCAACAAATTGAAGCAAAATCAGTCCGGATTTCAGGCACCTCAGTCACAGTCACAGCGATCAACACGAATGGGTGGTCCTAGCATCTCATTAGCTGATGATTTCGTAGATGAGTATGAGGCGGAATCTACAGATGATGATGATTATTATTGTGATGATGAAGATGAGGAGGAGGAGGCAAGCGAGGAGGAGAGGGACGAGGAGGAGGGCCGGAGTCGGTTGTTTGAGTCATTCGTCAGTGATTTTTCTAGATGGATTCTAGCTCCTGGGCGAATGGATCAGTACGGACTATCTAACAATAACTTGAGTCTGTCCGTGGCTGCAGCTCGACATGATCAGGAAGTAAGGAGTTGGGTGCTTCCTTTAATAGAGGTTGATGCTCCTGAGCGTTTGGAGTGGATTATTCCCGCAGATTGGGCCCCGACTCAGTTGTGCATTGGAGCGACATTTAGCAGCAAGAATGAACTTGACCTTGCTGTAGGACTGCATCACTTGCATCACCGGTTGGAGTACTCCACAAAGAGGTCCAGCACTACTCGGCTCAACTACTGTTGCAAGCATGGGAATGGTTGTCCTTTTATGCTGCGTGCAAGACAATCTGGAACTGTTTGGAGAGTATTCAAGTGTGATCTGATGCACAGCTGCCAGACGGATATTGATCGTGTTGCTCACCGCAGAGTGCCCGCAAGAGTGTTGGGTAAGTATTTCTCAAGTAAGTTGGCGGCGGAGGGCGCTATTCTAAAGCCGAAAGAGATGATGTCTGAATTGTTGATTCAATTCGGCATCAAGATTGATTACAGTTTTGCCCTACGGGCAAGAAACATAGCCATTGCAATGGTATTCGGCGAGTGGGAGAAGTCTTATGCGATGCTGCCGGGCTACTTACACATGCTACAGTCTCGTAACCCAGGCACGATGTATGATATATCCACTTCTTCGGAGAGTTTGTTCAAGCACATGTTTCTGGCGCTTGCTCCTTGCATCGATGCATTTCACAGCTTCATGCGCCCAGTGATTGTTGTAGATGGCACACATCTGAAGGGCAAGAATAAGGGAATGTTGTTTGTTGCGGTGACGAAAGACGGCAATGAACAGTTATTTCCCCTTGCTATCGGGATTGGACCCATAGAGGATGATGAGTTGTGGATATAGTTCATGCATCGCTTGCATGTTTGCTTCGGAGATCGCGAAGGACTGATCATTGTCAGTGATCAGCACAAGAGCATAAAAAATGCAGTGGAGTTAGCATTTCCGAATGCTACGCATGCTATTTGCTACTACCACTTAGCGAATAACATGTCGAGGTACGGTCCGCAAGTTGGTGCTATTTTACGAGATGCAGCCTACTGTTATAGGCACGATGCATTTCAAAAGCACATGTCTACTTTGGAGATTCTGAGCAAAGAAGGAGCTTACAAGAGGCTTCTGGATATAGGAGTCCACCGTTGGTCGAGATCTCAGTGCCCAGGTACCCGATTCAGCTTCATGACGTCCAATGCAGCCGAATCCCTCAACTCTCGTTTGTTATGGGCAAGGCGATTGCCTATATGTGCCCTTCTTGAGACTTACAGAGCTATGGTTGAGAGATGGTTTGACGAGCGACGGGCGGCTGCACGGTCTAGAGATCATGCTCTGACACACATAGCTATGACAAAATTAACAGAGTCGTCCGAATATGGGCGACAGCTTGTAGTCAGAGGCACCACCATGCCACACATATACAAGGTGGAAGGGCAACAAAGAAGCTACAATGTCGACTTAGAGAATAGAACGTGTGAGTGTCGTCAGTTCTATCTCGATCTGATTCCATGTTGTCATGCGGCTGCCGCTCTCAGGTAATATGTTAATTTGAACTTTCACTATTGCAAATATCTTGTAGTTAATAGCTTAAAGATTATTATAACATGTGTGTGTTATTTTTTTATTGTCAGATATATTTCGCAGCCAATATCAGAGTACGTGCCACACTACTACAAGCAATTCACTCTGCTACAGACATATCATCACACCATTATGACTGTGCCACATCCATCGGATTGGGTACTCCCATCGGAGGTAACATCTTATGTTTTGAGACCACCGATAGTAGTTCGACAGGCTGGCCGTCCGAGGATGAGTAGAGCACGTTCTGGTGCTGAGAGTTCGACCACGTGCAGATCTCAAGTATGTAGGAGGTGTCGACAATCCGGTCACAACTCACGTGCCTGCACTGCTTATATCGCCATTGGTGAGGTGGATTTGAACAGTCCTCCACCCCAAGCTGCGGCTGAGGTGATGGCTGCTGATGTGGCGGCGACTCCGGCTGTTGCGGAACCCTCCTCGAAGAAGACCTCGAGGTACTAGCAGATGGCCGCTGAGAGGCTGATCGTCTGGGCTTGAGGCCCCTATAAGGTATAAATCTCCGAATCATCGGGTTCTCAGCATTCCTCAAGCTGAGCCAACTCTCAGAATCGGCCTCATCATCAGTCGGTTGCAGTGTAGTACTGCAAGCATGCTGAAAAGAAACATAAATCAAATAATACTTAAACTATAATATAAGTATTAAAAACTGTAAACAATAATTACCTCATGTCTGAAAAAACTGGTGAAGTTGGAGTCCCGAATATAAAGAGGTCTCCACAATAGGCATCGAGGAATAGTCTCCTGATCCTCCTCTGGCTCAATGCGCATCGCAACTAAGGCTGCCAGATCATGGATCACCTCGTACGACCATGCCTGCACAATAATGCAAATAATTTACAATTCTAGTCTTTTATAAATTAAAAATTAAAAAAATAAAAAATAAAAATTACTAACAATTACCTCCAACACCCAAAAAGGGCCATATACATGCACTAAAGGCACCCTCTCTGTCTTTGATGATGTGATCACGACAGACATCTGATACAACAAAATACTGAAGGACCACGAGCCCCAAGGGAATGCCCTCCACTGATGAGGTCTCTCCACCAATGCATAAATCCAGGGGTCTACGTGTCGCTTCCCATCGTGGCACATCAGCATACGGTAGACAAATAGAATCTGAGCGATCTTCAAGTAATCATCAGCGGAATCGCTCAGATTCAGCTCGGTCTTCATAAAATCTATATGCAACTGATCAACAGTAGGAAGGGTAGTGTAGTGAGAAGATAAACAACCATCCTCCGGCAAAATATGAACTCCTGTAGGGTCAAAACCCGAATCTCCGAACCGCAGCCCGGTCATCAAACAGAACTCATCAGCGCCAAGTCGAATGTTGGTTTCACCAACACGAAACCACAGCTCGTTCTCCGCTCCCTCCACCTCAATCTCGTGGGTGATCAGTGCCCACGTAGCACGTATCGTGCTCTTCTTCCACCGAAAACTCAGAAAATGACCGAACGGTCCTTCCCTAAATAATTCCAAACTCTCCTCTCCGAAGCTCAACAAACGAACCCGGATATCCTCAAGAATGTCCCGGGCGTAAAAATTCATCGACCGCGGGACTTTGCCCTGCAAACTAGGCCTGATCCACTCCCAAACCTGCAATTAAATAAAATACAATATGTAAATAAAAGGGAAATTAAAAGAAAAAAAATCAGAATATTTTGAAAAAAAAATCGAGATCTCGACATTAATCTCGATTTTGATGTCGAGATCTCGATATCAAAATCGAGATTAATGTCGAGATCTCGCCTAAATAAAATTACGATATTCAACAAATTGATGACGAGATCTCGACTAGGGATGTCGAGATCTCGATATCGATATCGAGATCTCGGTATCGATATCGAGATCTCAAAATCCCTAGTCGAGATCTCGTCATCTCCCTCCTAGGGCGCGGTGTCTGTACATTTTTTTACAGTTCTACAGCAAAAATCCATTCCTAAATTGTTTTTAGTCATGTTTAAGCATATAAATCGACGAAATATGAATTTAACCAACTCCGTACACATAATAAAGCATGTATTCGACGAAAAATCAAAGAAAAATTCAAGGTTAAAATCGCGCTGAAAATCGAGCTAAAAATCGCAAAATAATGGGATTTAACTTACTTGGTTCGGGTTTTCTTCTTCTCCAGACATCACGTAGACGTAATGTGGATTTTTTCCGGGTTGAGCGTGCGAAATCCGGCGATTTGAAGCTTTGAATCGGAAAAAATGGTGTGCGTCAGTGGTGGGTGTTCGACGGGATGAGAGAGAGAAAGGGGGAGTGGGGTAGGTGGTGGGGTAGTTGGTGGGGTAATGGATAATAAATCCAAAAATAATTAATGCTACAAGATTTTGAAATTCAATTTCTCTCTCCAATCATTGGCAAAGTGGCTAAAAAATATGTATTTTTATACATGTGGCTAGATAACTTAACAAGTTATCTAGAGTGACTAGATAAATTTTGGCCTCAAATTATAATTGTATCTAATAAATTTTACAATTTTAATTTATTATAACTTAAATCAATTTTACAAATTAACCGTAATATTTACCCCCACTAAATTGGGGTATATTATATTTTTTATAATTAATTTTCAAATTTAAATTTAATTATTAAGATTGATTAATTTATAATCATAATTTGCATTCTTGTAAAGTTTTTAGTACATTTTAGTATATATAATTGTTATTGAAATCAATAATCACACTATTGTGAAATAAAAGATTTTATATGTGTTATAATGTACCATAAACATCAATGCATCAGCATGCTTGGGATATTTTGAGGTCAATGATTAATGTCAAAATCTACGATAACTTGAATCATTTAAATTCTTATATGAAGAGTAGTGTTATTAAAATAGTCTTTATTTCGATATAAATACTCTATCCGTCCCATGTAATTAGTCCCATTTGGTTTTGACACGATAACCAATGTTAGTGAGTGTAGTGGAATTAATATTTTATTGATGAGTGTAAAAAAGTTTGCCATTTTAGGAAATGAGACAATTAGATGGGACGGACAAAAAAGGCAAATGAGACTAATTTCGTGGGACGGAGGGAGTATCTTTTTTCTCAAATATATATATATAGGGATGCATTATATGGTTACCCATCTCTCCTATGTTATATGAGGCCAAAATCCAGCCATTAGATTCAAAATTGGACGATCTTGATTTAATTTGAAAATAGAAAAATTCGGTGCATTATCTAATGGAATTTACTATATTATCTGGGTATAATAGTAATTTTTATATTAAGGGCTTTGTAACTAACGTGAAACATGTAACACATCCTCATTTTCTCTCTCCTCTAGAAATCTTATAAAACTTTAAATAATCATAACTCACTCAATTTAAATTATTTTTGTACATGTTATATATCAAATTAAAGATAATTTAATTATCTTTCAAACGCAATCCCTATTACATATATTTCGAATAAGATAATCGCTTTAAAATTAAACAATGTAATGACTAAAACTAAATGATGTACCATAATACAGAGAATAATGTAATGGCATATTATATTTATCTTATTTCGATGTTGTTCATATAAAATACTGGGGATAATCTTAATTTCACAGTTGCGGTTGCATTTTATAGATAAAAAAGGTGTCTAAGTAGTACATTACGTGTCGCTTGTGTATTATGTATCGCTTTAGTGGTACATTATGTGTCGCTTAAGTGGTACATTATGTGTCGCTTGAGTGGTACATTATGTGTAGTCTATGTATTACATTATCCATGTCTGTTTCTCTGCAGTTGCCTGATAAAAAAACAGAACACAGTTCATTAAATAGATAAAACATTGTCGGAGTGGTACATTATGTGTCGCCTGCGTGATACATTATTTATCGCATGTGTATTACATTATGTCTGTAACAACAACGCAAAAATAAAAATGGATCGCAACAAAATAGAATGGAGTGCATTATATAGATAAAATGGGATCTAAGTAGTGCATTATGTGTCGTATGTGTATTACATTATTCATGCCTGTAACAACAGTGCAAAAACGGGCAACAAAAATGGATTGCAACAAAAACATAACCCAATGCATTATGTAGATAAAAAGTGGCCTGAGTGGTACATTATGTGTCGCTTGAGTGGTACATTATGTGTCGCCTATGTATTACGTTATCCATGTTTGTAACTGTGAAGATAAAAAAGATGTTCCAGAAATTAAAAAAATTGCACACTGCTCTAGAACTGATTCGACAAACTGCTGTGAAACTGTCGACGAACCACCATGGTTAACAACCAAGATTGCGATGCAGCGAACTATCACGAATGCGGACGAACAAATCGTAGATAACAATCAAAATTTGCGATGACGACGAACACTCGTTAATGTAGACGAACAAACTGTGGACAATAACAGATGAATTAAACGACGACGAACAACAACGAATAATTCATGTGCAGGCGAAGCACCGCGATGAACCCAAACATGCAGACGAAGAAAAAAAAAAGCAACCAAAAAAAATTATTTAATTTTCACCAACACTGAGAAGAGGGAACACGAGAGGAGAAAAAGAGTAGGAGAAGACAGAGAGAAAAGAAAATAGGAGAGGAGAGAGAGACTGCGTGAATTTGACAGAAAGAGTAGGAGAGGAGAGAGAGAGAAAAGAAAGTAGGAGAGGAGAGAGAAAAAAAAAAGAGTGTGAGAATTTGACGTGAGAGTTGGATAATTTGGCTAAACAATATTAATTTATTTTTAGACAATGACAAAATTAACCTTAAGAAATAATTATATAATAAATAAGAAGTCAAAGTCAACATTTTAAAATTTAATCTGGGCCACATATTTAAGAAAATAAAAGGTTAAGATTTGGCCTCATATAACATGTGAGAAGTTGGTAACATATGATCACATCTATATATATATATATATATATATATATATATATAGAGAGAGAGAGAGAGAGAGGTTAGATCATATGAGAATAGTTGTTAATGTAAGAAATGAGAATAAATCTCAGCCATTGATTGCACAAGATCTGCGGTCATGCTTTAATAATTTTCGTTTTCATTTTATCCTCCGCGAACTTCATTGTAACATATTTAAGGATATTATTGTAATTTAACATAATTTAAATATCAATATATTTTAGATATCATTATGTGTGCCCTAGTTTTGCGATTGGGACTTGGAGGTTGAGGAGAAACAGTCGGCGCCGAGCTGCGTCGACAACCACCTAATGAGAACGTATAGAGAGAGAAAAGGAGGGAAAGATGAGGAGTAGAGGAGACGACGCCAAGAACGGCAGATGGAGTAGAGTTTGAAAGGGGGACGAGCGAGAGGCATAGATGGCTGATGTGGTCGGGTATCTCGAGGAGTAAAGATTGGTGGTGTTGATCCACCGTGAGTTGGTGGTGCTTGGGCTTTTTAGTGCCGGTGCCGGCGGGGGTTTGAAGTTTGAGAGTTGTGGTGGAGAGGGAATTGCTCATTGCTTTTCATTTTTTTTTCAAAAAATAAAATAAAATTTACGAATAGTTGTTTTTGGAATTGAATACTTGGAGTTGTGATTGTTTAGGGTTACTTGTTGCAGCCTCTCCTTATTTATGTTGCTGCAAATTGCTTTGGGTGTTGGTTTGTAGTTTGCTGCTGTTGGTTTTTCATCCTTGTTGCTGTTATGCACAATTTTGGTGTGTGTGGTTTGTGTTTCTTGCTGCTGCTTCCTGTGGTTGGTTGGTGCAGAGGTGGTTTTGCTGCCTGCTCGCTGGTTCATCTCGGTTTGGTTGTTGCCTTTTGCGTTCTTCAGCTAAAATGAAGAATAACTAAGATAAAATGAAGAACTGCTAAGATAAAATGAAGAACTACTAAGATAAAATGATGAACTAATAACGATGTACAATTACATTGAATTTATTTTATAATGAACAACAATTGAGATAAAATGAAGAATAACTAAGATATAATGAAGTACTGCTAAGATAAAATGCATGTCACGTGTAACATAAAAATTCGCATCGAATTTATTTTATAACGAATCACAATTGAGATAAAATGAAGAATAACTAAGATATAATAAAGAACTGCTAAGATAAAATGCATATCACGTGTAACATCAAAATTCGCATCGAATTTATTTTATAATGAATCACAATTGAGATAAAATGAAGTATAACTAAGATAAAATGAAGTAGATAATACATAAAATGAACAAAACACAACTTTTGCGCCCAGTGCGTTCGTAATGACTATATTGCCCTTTAATGAAGTAAAACGAGGATATTATGCCGCGTTTTTTGTTGAAGCTCTTATGTAATCTGGATCGTTGATGTTATCAAATCTATGGACGAGATTTATTTTCATTTCTCATGATAAGGGCTATTCTCACCAGATCAGCCCCCTATATATATATATATATAAATCTCATCATTTGAACTCGATACAAGTCTGAAAGGCAGGAAGATAGTATTAAACTATTCGTTTTGGGTATCAGGCCTGCGCGATTCATTTTCGGCTAGTTACTTCCGGATTCCGACTTAGTCCTAAATGAACTAGGGTTCCTCGCTCGGATCTTGATCCGATCTTGATGCTTGGACCACCTCTGGAACCTTCACAACCCTCGAATCTCTGATTTGGTGCACCTCCGCCTTGTCGATGGACTAAGGGACTTGAATGTTGGCTCAGAACTCACCTTATGTAACTATTTTCGGAACACCGTGATCATTGGGTGCAATTGTGCACTTAGCCCCTCCAATTGTTTTCCTTACGTGCAGGTGACAAGGTGTTGCGACGGCGTTGTGACAAAAGGGGTGGATGTTAAGTTAGTTGTGAATCCTTCTTGAGAAGATATAAAACTTGTACATGAATTACCCTCTTTGTTAATCATTCGAAATTCATTGATCAATGACATATTTTGTTTGAAACCCTTGTACAATGTTTTATACGCACGAACCATTTGAATTATTCTCCTTGTGAAATCTTTGGGTCCCTAGTTGAGTCAAATATATTCTAGCATGCAATATATATTTCGGTACTGGAGCTACGGGCTATGTCTCCATATATAGACTCGAATTATTTCTTTCCCTTCAAGGATTATGTTTGTTTGTTTGTTCCAAGTCGTACTTGGCGTAAGACCTGCGTGGAGGTCATTACTTGAAATCAATTGATATTCTTTCCTAAGCATGTGTAATGTTTCGTTGCTCTCCACGTATGTTGATGAATGCTTCGCTTTGCTTCCACTACATCTCAGTGATTGTTCTTGTTCAGGCTTCATTTGTATCAAAATAACTTAAGTATTCCCAATATTTTTCGAATCATTTCTTTCAAGACACACGTCCTTGATTTTTTAAATCAAACTGTTTCTGTTATTTTCATTTATCATTCGAGGTTGAATTTTAAATTATTTCTAAATCATGGTTGCTTTTGTCGTTTTCAAACTGTTTTAAACTTCTAAAATCCTTAGCGTGCATAGTCCACTTGGGTTTGTCGCATAAGCCCGGTTTTGGGGCGCGACAAACTTATTCCATAAATGCGTAAATGACAAGAATTAAATGAGATAGATGATTTGTAGTGGTTCGAATCCAGACTGACCCTACGCCCACTCTTCGCTCAACGGATATCAGTAATTTTCAATATTTTCGGCAATTGAATATGGATCACAATTATAGTTCTTTTGAAATAGAAGGTTTCCTTTACTTTTGATCGTAGTAATTGTGTTCAACTTCAGAGTTTTTCCACAAAAGTCTACTTCTTAGGCTCTTTAGTTGACTTTTGAGTTGTGATTTCCTGTTCTCCACTTGAAAGTTGAACAATGTTGAAGCTTCCAACTTAGCGCTGCTAGAAATGTCTTGGATTCACTTGACTGCTCCAACAAATGAGTGAAATTCGACGATCTAAAAGCTTAGTGTAGCTTGAAGATCTCGTGCTCAAACTTGCAGGGTGAAGATGGAATTGATATATAATCGGAATTAGTTAACCTTAGCTACTAGAACACATCTAAGTGCTACATAAGAAAAAATAGAAAATATAACACAAGAACATTGAATTTGTGCCATATTATCCATCTTGTGAGCTAAGAAATTTTGAAATCATTATTTATCATGTAAGCTAAGAGATTTTGAGATCTAGGAATTCACAAAAATCTAACTACCTTCATGGATGAAAAACAAATTGCTAGAGAGTATAGTTCTCATGGAGTATTTAGGATTGATTTATCTTGTAGCTTTGAGACCATGCCATGATTATCCAGCTCAATGAAATTATTCTAAAATTTTGAAGATACCCTGATTTGTATTGTTTCCAGCTTTTTTTTCTTTGAAAAGTTATTATACAAAAGATTTTAATAATAATAATAATAAAAGAATCTTAAACAAATTTATTATTAATAAATTAGTCGACAAATGAATTTGATCCTTTTATCCCAATTATTTAACAATAAATCCCATCATTTGAACTCGATAAGAGTATTAAGTTTGAAAGATAATAAATTATTGAGGGATCTATATGTATGGTGGGACTCTAGCTTCTAGTAATTGAAAATTTTATTGATTTTTATAATGTGATGATTTGATATTTTATAAGTTAGCTCTCATATTATCAAGTTGTGAATAAAAAGAAATATGATTGCAAATAAAGAAAAAATAATATGAGAGGACTTACAAAGACGAGAGAAAAAAAAATAATAAATCCTTATCGGCCATTGTACAAAGTTCATGGATTCACAATTGTAATAAACTTTTGAAGTAAGCCATTGTCCATTTGTACAATCCAACCACAATCTTAAAGCTCAAAAGAATAGTAAAAAGTAAGGCAAAAATTTGCGTTAGGCACGTCTAAATGGTTTAGGCGGGTTTTATCCATACTCAAATGAGTTCATCCATCCCAAATAAGGTTTATTAATCCCCAATTAGGGTATATATTAGATGGATTTGAGTTGTGTTAATAGATAAAACTAACCTAAACCGTTTAAACGTGCCTAACCTGAGACATTCCCTAAAAGTAATTATTCATCCTAAACTCAACTATGAGTTCAATAGAAAGTTCGCCCTTTGTTTAAAGATTGTCAAGCGTTTTAATAAATTATGTTATTGTTAAAATAATTTAACCTAACAATGAATTTTCTGAAATAGTTCTTCACAGACGAAATGGTGAATCCCGGCGTAAAATAAATGAAGATTTGTTTGGCCAAGTACTTTTATCCATTTATTTTCAATTTATAGTTGATAACTGATAAAAATACGATGAAAATGTTTTATATTAGTTTTATTATTTGTTGAATCAATATAAAGGCTGATGAAATGAAATAAAAGAAAAAATTAATTTCACAATGTGCACGGCTTGTGAAATCAATGGTCCAAATAATATGATCACAATTTGACTGATTTAATATAAAGCAATTATTTAAGTAGTTAAATATATGAATTTTCAACTGTTTTACCGTCCAGTCTAAAAAGCCAATTATTAACAGCCTACGACGTCGTCGCAGAAATATTGCTTGCTTGTTATTGGGCCGTTCTAAACTATCCAAGGCTCAAACATTTTCCTCATGCCTATGGCTATAGTATACTAGCAAGACTTTCCTTATTTTTGAGTGTAATTATTTTGTTTCAGTAGGCAGTGATTTTATAAACATCAAATTGTTTTTATAAAATATAAATAAAACTATTAAAGATTAAGTTAGAGTTCGCTGAATATTATACAATGTATACGTGTAAGACTGATTTGAAAAGGCAAACGATGGGAGCCGCCTTTTTACACCAAGATGAGAGAAAATTATCATATTTTCTTTGGGTTGAATCCGCAACTAGGAATGTCAATTGGAATAGTTTATTAGGAAACTAAAGTTCTTTTGAATTAAAATATTTTGACTATAATCTCAATCCTTCGATTTTTAGGATACCTCATCAACTAACAAATTTACAAATTAAAATTTTAAACTTTTGCACCAATCCATTAAATATTTTCACCTTCTTTTAATATTCTAATTGATAAAAAAAATATGAAATGTTTATTCTCTTTTATGAAAAATATAGATTATTTATCAAACTTCATATATTCATTAACTTAAATATTAAAAGTATATTATTTTCTATTTGATCAATATAGATAACTTTAAAGAATTTAATTATTCATTAAAAATTACTTGAACTAAATAAAATTATATAACTTTAAACATAATTAAAAATATGATTTGAAGTAAAATTTTGTAATATAATTATGATATAAAAAAAAAACCTAACAAAAAATCAGTTTGATTAATCGAACTAACCCATCGATTTTTGGGCTTGGCTTTATCTTTTGTCAGACTCTTCCTAGTAAAATATCTGAAGCTTAATTCTTATTTTAGGTGGAGTTAATCCAATGAATAAGATAATTTGGGACGAAATTTAAAAAAAAAAAAAAAAAAAAAAAGTTGGTTTTGTTAACAGTGAGCGACGACGACTTGTTCTCAGTGACCGTCGCAGTGGTTTCGCTTTCCACTGCTCCCAGGAACCTTCCCCACCCCATCCTAAAAAGTGAAGACTAACTGACCATCTTGACTCCAGCTGACTCCTCCTCACTTCTTTCTTCATTATATAAACACCCCTCCCTCTCTCTCCACAAACACATTAATTTCTTATTTCTTCATCTCTTTAATATTTATTCTAGCTCTTCACTCCTCTCATAAATTCTTGATCCCCAACTTTCTCAGCCATATAAAGAAATTAACCAAAAAAAAAAAAAAGAAAGAAGAAGAAGAATAATCTCATTTATCTCCGACAAAATGATGGTAAGTGCATCTTACTGCATCTGCTTCATGTCTCTACATCCTGATTCTTGCTTTTTCGAGAAGTTGTTGTCCCGTTTCCTTGGATCTTGCTGTTTCAGATTCTGATGAGCTCATTTTTAAGCTGAAAAACTGTAATTTTCTCTCTTGCTCTTGGATCTCCATGCTCAAACTTGATCCTTGTTTTCTGCAGAAGATTATACTGAAGTTGGACTACGCCGACGACAAAACCAAGCAAAAAGCCATGAAAAAAGTTTCCGGCCTATCAGGTAGGTAGCTAGTTTGAAATTGAAATCCAGTACAGAAGATTTTTCAAGAAAACCCCAGATCTTTTCAAATATTCGGTAACAGCCCACGAACTCTCGCTAATAGAAATTCCCACCCCCAGGTCTGGAGTCGATTGCGCTTGATCCAAAGGATAAAAAGTTGACTGTAACCGGAGCCATAGATCCGATAGCAGTGGTGGGCAAGTTGAGGAAGATTTGCAACACAGAAATCGTTTCAGTGGGGCCGGCGAAAGAGCCGGAAAAGAAGAAGGAGGAGCCCAAGAAAGGCGGCGGCGGCGCCGACAACAAGAAGAAAGACGCCCCCAAAGACGACGCGGCCGCCCAGATGCTGAAAGCCTATCAACAATACTATCACCACCCTTACTATTATCAGCATCATCTTCAGTATCAGCCGCAGCCGGCCGCCGCCGTGGGGCCGCCGTCGTACCCCACTTATTACCAGAGGAGTGCCGAGGAGGATCCTAATAGCTGTGTTATTTGTTGATGAGGAGTTGTGGGAATTAATTAAAGGGTTAATTGCAATTTAATTCCCAACGTTTGCTCATTTTTGCAAAAATAACCCAATGTTTACATAATTGCAGTTTAATTTCTAACGTTTGTCTATTTTTGCAATTTAATTCCTAATGTTCCAAACAAGCAATTTAATTCCTAACGTTTGTTTATTTTAGCAATTTAACGCCCAACATATATAATGTATGTATTTTAATTCCCCATATTTTGAAAGTTGTGTTTTATTCCCTAATTTATATTAAATTATATTTTATCTACTAAAGTTTATCCATTTTGCAATTTAATTAAAAAATAATCTAACATTTATAAAATTATATTTTAACTCCTAATTTTTATTTTTATTTTTTGCAGAAAAAAAAATTTCATAAAGTCTGTTCGTTTTTATATAAAATTACATTATAAGTTAATGTTTCAATTTTTTTAATTTAATTCCTACATTAATCTATTTAAGAAAAATAATGGATGCACGTTTTTCTTAAAAAAAACTAATATTAATAATTTTATATTTAGATTTTTAATATTTATGAGTTGAATTATAAAAAATAAATATTAATTAGAAATTAAATTTTAAAATTGAACAAATTTTAAGAACTAATAATTTTTTCAAGAAATTAAGAAAATATATTAGGAATATATGTAAGGTGCTTGGTTATTTTTTAATTAAAATTCAAAAAATAGATAGTTTTAGTATTTAAAAATGTAATTTAATAAATTCTAGGAATTAAAATGTAAATTTGTGATGTTGGGAATTAAATTGCGAAAATGGAGTAAGTATAGGAATTGAATTGCATGTTTTGGAATGTTAGGAATTAAATTGCAAAAATAGACAAAGGTTAGGAATTAATTTGCAATTATGTAAATGTTAGGTTATTTTTACAAAAATGAGCAAACGTTGGGAATTAAATTGCAATTAACCCTTAATTAAATTAAGTTGTTAGTTCAGTTCCATTCCAATGTTTTACATATGATATAGTACTACTTTTATTTATTAGATTATAATAACTTTGTTAATTACATGTATTATTATTGTTTATTTTTTTAGAAATGGAATATCCATACATTTGGAGGAGTATTCAAATGATCACTAGCTGTTTGTTTTGTTGAAAATTTTCAATTTAATTGAATTGTTTTCAAAGTTATTGAAATTAATTGGATTCATGACTTTGTCAAATATTAAATTTCCTCGCCTAATTAAATAGACCAATAATTGGTCATCGTCGTAGACCTTCCAAGAAGAGCCGCATTTCCATGAAGACAGTTTACACTCAAATTCACAAAAACGTACGTATGCATAGGATACAATCACACTTACTATAATAATTGGATTTAATTAATCAGGTACAAATTTTTATATGTTGTTAGTCAATATTTAATCATCACAGTTCACATGTAATTAATTAGGTACAAATTTTTTTTTTCTGTGTTGTGGTATTAATTTATTTTTTTTAAATAATAAATTTTTCACACTCATCAATAAAATATTCATTCCACTACCACTTATATTTATTGGTTATCGTGTTAAATCAAAATATAACTATTTGGCCGGGACCGAGTGAGTATTATATTTACTATGACAATATACGAAAAATGAGAGATAAAAACGGCATCTATAATATTCCCAACATCGCATTTGATTGAAATATTATTTTTCCTTGTCTATTCATTAAGGTAACTGTCAACAATCCTATAATATAATTAAAAAAATTAAAATGCAAATTTATGTGAGAATGGCCAAAATATCATGCCCCTATTGCAAACTATCCAAAATAAAACGTTGCATCAAAAATAACATTCGCAGACAGTCTAGCATTTTTTGGCAATTAAAAAGAAAACTAGATTCAGCTGTCGAAACAGATATAATTCAATGTATTTAATTGATTTTATTCTTAAAAAAAAAAATATTAGTTCTAGCTCATATTTTATCCGTCGCAGTAAATCACATGTTTACTTTTTATTATAGCAGCATGACATGGTTATTTATTGATCCATAAAAGAGTAGATTTTTGCTACTGATTTGAGAAATCAGGTCGACCATTAATTAGATATGTAAAGCAAATGAGGTGGACCATAATATATAATTTTTCTTAATTTTAAGAGAAGATGAGATCACAAAATTAATAACGAAAAGAAAAGGTGAATTTAATAAAGGTTGAGTGTCACATATGTAAAACTATTAAGTTCTTCATCAAGCCGGCCAATTTTGGAACGGACCCTGTAATTGAACAAATGAAATAAATAAATAAAGTTATATTGGTGTATAATATATAATAATAATAATTGAAAATATTCTTAATGTGACAGATAGAAAACGACGTGCACTATAGCATAAAAATGCCGTCACCGCGAAACGACGGGACATGCAGCTCATGCTTTTTGCAATTCAGCATTTTGTTTTTCATTCTCACAAATTAAATCTAATTCCTTTACTAAAGTCTAATAATTATGGCAAAAACTTGTGGTAGGCATGCCTAAACGGTTTAGGCGGGTTTTATCCTACCCAAATGAGTTGACCCATCCCAAATAGGATTTATTAATCCCAATTAGAGTATATTATATGAGTTTGGGCTTAAGTTAATGGATAAAATCCGCCTAAATCGTTTATGCCTGCCTAACCCAAAACCTTCCCAATAATTATACTTCCTGACCGTTCCAGAAAATTTTCGTATGAAGAACTCTATTAGATTTTAGGGCTAATTGCAATTTAATTCCCAACGTTTGCTCATTTTTGCAAAAATAACCTAATATTTACATAATTGCAAATTAATTCCTAACGTTTGTCTATTTTTGCAATTTAATTCCTAACATTTCAAAACATGCAATTCAATTCCTATCCTTACTCCGTTTTCGCAATTTAATTCCCAACATTACAAATTTACATTTTAATTCATAGAATTTATTAAATTACATTTTTAAATACTAAAAATTATCTATTTTTTAATTTTAATTAAAAAATAACCAAGCACCCTACATACATTCCTAATATATTTTCTTAATTTCTTAAAAAAATTATTAGTTCTTAAAATTTGTTCAATTTTAAATCTAATTTCTAATTAATGTTTATTTTTTATAATTCAACTCATAAATATTAAAAATCTAAATATAAAATTATTAATATTAGTTTTTTTCAAAAAAACGGGCATCCATTATTTTTCATAAATAGATTAATGTTGGAATTAAATTAAAAAAATTGAAACATTAACTTATAATGTAATTTTATATAAAAATGAACAAAATTTATGAAATCTTTTTTTTTCTGCAAAAATAAAAATAAAAATTAGGAGTTAAAATATAATTTTATAAATGTTAGGTTATTTTTTAATTAAATTGCAAAATGGATAAACTTTAGTTGTTAAAATATAATTTAATATAAATTAGAGAATAAAACACAACTTTTAAAATATGGTGAATTAAAATGCATACCTTGTATATGTTGGGCGTTAAATTGCTAAAATGAACAAACATTAGGAATTAAATTGCCTGTTTGGAACGTTAGGAATTAATTTGCAAAAATAGACAAATGTTAGGAATTAAACTGTAATTATGTAAACGTTAGGTTATTTTTGCAAAAATGAGCAAACGTTGGGAATTAAATTGTAATTAACCCTAGATTTTATATAATAAAAATTTACAAAGTTGAATAAAAATAATTTTTTTTAGCTATTCTTCTTACTTAGCTCCTTCCTAATTTCTTTTTATTTAATTTCAGCTCTTTTTCTCGTAAAGAAACTATCACATAAAATAAAACAAAATCGAATAACTTAGTACTAAATCAAAAGAAAATAGTTTGGAGGATTGGAGTCCCCTAACCTTTAGACTATCCCCATCTGATAGAATATTATCTTAGATATTCTAGTATCTAGGGTTTTTTGCATTTCCATATCTTTTAGATATTTGTATATCTTTTTGTACTCTATTTATATTCATCAATAAAATCATTTACGTTTTGTGGAAAACCCTATCATGGTATCAGCCATCTACATTCGATCCTAAACCCTACTCCCTCACGTCCCTCTCCCTCACGCCATGGCCCCCGCCGACCTGCTGCCGCTGTCCACGCTCGTGCATATGATCACGATCAAGTTGTCGTCATCCAATTTCCTCCTCTGGCGCTCGCAGATTATCCCTCTCCTCACGTGTCAGGATCTCTTTAAATATGTTGATGGTTCATCAGTGATCGGTTGTGACCCAACTATATAATATAATATTAATTTTTTATATCCACTATACAACCTATAACTTAATATTATTTAATATCCCCATCAGTGACCTCAATCCAATCTAACTTTCAAATTAAAATATTAATTTTTCTTTCTTCCAATATAATAAAAATATATATATTATAAACTCGTAATTAAATAAAAAAATAATTATACACTAATTTAAAATTCACCTTGATAAATAAGAATTACGATAGTTAATAAAATAACAAAATACAAATACTATACAAAAAAAATTGAACAATAAATTACATATCCACTAAATAAAAAAAAATGATTTACTTGTGAAAATGTAATTCATTTAACCTCTATTTATAGAATTCTTTTATGAATTAAATATACCTTTTACAATTGTTTAAATTATATATTATAAAAATTATACTAAAAAAAAAGAAAAAAGAACTTCCACATGTCATCATAGCAATAAAATTAGGACGGTTGTCAGTAGGCGGAAGGCCATCCATGGCCATCACATTCTCAAGTTTTTTTTTGTTTTTAATTCAATAAATTCTTGGTATTTGTGTGACCTTGTATTATTGGTCACCATTGAAAATGGTCTTAGATGAATCCGCCAGTGATCATGGATATTACATTTGTGTAGCATATTAAAAATTATTTACGAAAGGTTAGGAAACTGATATTTCAGTCTAGAGTTGGTCTCTTTAGATATAATCTCATCATTTTTATTGTGAAACAGATCTTAATACATTATTTTATTTTTAATATATTATTTTTTCTCTGTGCAAAAGATAACATTGTTTGTAATAAAGAAATACATTATTTTAATAAATTAAATACATCATTAAATTTATCTCACAATAAAAATAATAAGACCGTCTTATCTGAGGGTTTGACTTCGGTCTAACTTGCAAAATAAATAAATAAAACACTTGAGTTTTCTACCTACAGCAGTATTTGGAAAAGGCTTGCAATGCTTTAACTTTACACTGGATTGTGTTCTAATTTAGGCAGTTAAAATTTATTTTGTAGTTAGAGAAATATAATTTTTTTGTTATATATATACTAAAATTAATGTTTGCGTTAAATATGAATGAATCTCGACCATTGGATTGATAGTATCAATGGTTGAGTTTAAAACATCAAATATTGAAAAATTAAGCACAATTCTGCTCTATAAACTGTGCTTAATGGCATTAAGTATGATTTATAAAACAATTAAGCATGAAATCTGAAAAAAAAAATTAATCTCAATCATTAATATTTTTAGATGAATGATGTAGATTCATTCCTGTTTAGCACTAACTAATTTTTAGTATTGGATCCACCCCTATATCTATATATTTATTTATTTGACGCACTCTCTCTATATATAATACTAAGAAGTATGCTATATATTTTTTTTAAATAAATGGACACCTATATTCATTAGAAGATACAATATAAAATATCTGATGTATAACTATTTAAATCTTTAGGATAAGCTTAGGCGGATAAATATAATTGTGGAAAATGTAGGTGTTAGTTGTCTAAATCATTTTTACAATCATTTAATTTTGGAGTCACAAAGTCCGCAAAGATATTGCTGTATTTATTCAACACCTGTTATTTATTAGTACTACATTCCAAGCTTTAGGACCACTTCTCTTATGCACATTTTTAAAAAATTATTATTATTATTATCATCATTATTATTATTTCTTTTGTCTACATAATTCACATCATTTAACTTCGCCTTTACTTTTCTTAATCCTAATCATATTAAATACGGCAAGATCGCAAAGAGTCCTATCAATAATATGTGAGTTAGATAGCTTTCACCTATATTATTATTATTATTATTTATTTTGTTCATGTTTTTGTACAATTAGACCATAGACTTAATCTTGGTTTTTTTTTATAATTTGTATGTAATAAGTTTTATATCGAATAGTAATAAAGTCAATTATTTCAACTTCATTCGTGTTTAGGCTTTATTGTTGAAATTTTGAAACAAGGGCTAATTGAGAAGCGCGTAAACTAGCCCATCAGTGCAATTAGGCTAACAGGAAAATAGGAGAGAGAGAGAGAGAGAGCGCAAAAGCAGAGGAGACAACCGTTGACTATTACAATCGGTCGAATCGAAACAATTAATTCAATTTGATGACTTAAAAAATTTTGCTGGGGCTGTATATTTTTTAAAATCGTATAATTTAATTTAGTCAGATAATTTTTTTTAGTAAGAATTGGATATTTATAAAATATTTAAACGTATGATTTGTTCATCTTATTATTACTTATTAATATTAATAATATATGAGTTAATGTTAAGTAGGATCACGAGGCCGAAGCCTAATTGACAACTCAAAAGCTCAGTCAACCGAAAGCTCATAAGTCGTAGACCTAACCAGAGACAAAGGTAGACTAAAATGCCTAAATCATGAGATTGATACCGAGCTCAATTCGTCATCAATGTCGACCACGTTGTGGCTCGCCACCCGGTTCATTGTTTTATTACTACTTGCATTCTATTTCACGTTATCTAGCATTCTTTATTTTTTAATTAACTATTATCGATTACTGCTTTCTTGTTATTACTTGTTGCTTCTAACTCCATTTATCTCGATAAATCAAACTTCAACAATTACTTTATATTTTAAATTTTGTCAACTATCTAACTATTGACATATTATATTATGTAATAGCACTTAAAAAATTTTATGAATTTTTTTTTAATAATAATTTTATAGGACAGGAACTTCTTTGCATTATAATTCCTTCATGTAGTTGCGATCCCAAAATTATGTTATAAAAGCATAAATGATTTATTTTCACAAAATAAATTCTTTCGAAAATAAAAAAAATACTTGATGTTTTGATTTTACATCCAATTCATCGAATCTGTTGAACCAAATCATTTTAAATTTGGTGAGTTTGATTTGAAAATGTTCAATTTGTTATGAATACTACTTGATCCCAAACCGATCAAAATGGATTGTATGTTGATGAAGGGACAAACAACTGCCAAGCAAGAATTGAAGAGCTGGTAAGAAGTTTTTTGATGGACGAGGGAGCTTGGCAATGGCATCTTCGAGGAAAAAGAAAAACGACCGAATAGCTTCGCCGACACTCCATTTACTGAACTCTTCTGCATTTTGAAGCGCCAACTTCTTCCTTCCACATCTCAATCCAATTCCGTTGCACCTGTTCAAACCCAAGAAGCGGCCCCTTTTCCGACGCTCGATGACAGACTGCCGTTAGCAATTCCCAGCGCTGAAGCTCCAAATGTAGTCAGAAATGGCAGCCATTTCGGCATCATCCTCGTCTGGTATCTTCTCGTCATCGTCCATGTAATTTTTTCGTTCGTGGATGTATTGCCTTTTCTGTTGGCAGCCGGAGAAGCCCTCTGCGCCGGCCCACGTATTGTGTGGTGGTACTGGTTGGTTTGGATGGGTCGGTGGAATTGTGGCCATGTGAAGCAGGGTTGTGTTATCAGTTGAGAAATGGGGAGATAGATTTCTCATGGCTTTACTGAAGAATGTGTGTTTTTTGTTGGGAATTTTACGTTTTTGTGTGCGTCGTTAATTTTGATTGTTTAATGTTAGAGATTGGAAATTTCTTATCCTCATTGTTGTATGCCACATTTTGTGAGACTTGATATTATTGTTGAAGATGCACATTTGATTTGTAGTGTCCAATAAATCATGATTTAGAAATACAATAAGTATATTTGGATGGGGTTGAAATTTAAACTCAAATCACATACAACAATGTGATATTTACGCATACAAGAGACTCATCAGAAGCAGATTATTTCTGCTGCAGAAACGAGTTGTTCGCAAATGGAATAATACATTACAATCATGGTGCTAACTGCTAACCTGAATGGTCAGGCTTTTTTAACTTCTCGTAAGATTTTCGTGAAACCTGCACCATCAAATTAGCAGTGTAAAAAGCTATGCTGCTAATAAGCTTAAAAGTTGTGGAGCTGATGATCAATCAATGTAATAGTTGAAGAAGTGCAACCTGCAGATTGTAGGTGGAGGGAGAGCCCTGATGAGGTCTCCTGGTTCCAGCTGGAGAAGCCGTCGTCGAGTTTCCAGCAGAAGATGAAACACTTGACCTGGCAATAGGAGACTGGATGCTGGGAGAGCCAGTCTGATG
Organism: Plectranthus barbatus; assembly: GCA_026898455.1. NCBI lineage: Eukaryota > Viridiplantae > Streptophyta > Magnoliopsida > Lamiales > Lamiaceae > Plectranthus > Plectranthus barbatus. Next base: position 152,903 of record JAPKLW010000668.1, read on the forward strand.
GTAAGAGAGAGGGGTCCTATGGCTGGGAGAAGCTGTGGAGGTATGCCCCTTTACAGGAGATGGTGATGACATTTTCACACGAGGAATCATATTAATCTTGATTCTGTTAAAACAAAAACATGTTTAATTAGCCAACTAAAAAACAGGTAGTAACAGAGATAGTCATCAAGACTTACTGGTTGTGTAAGTCAACATACTCATCAGTTTCATCAAATATTGGTTCCTTCACAACACAGAAAAAAGTGGATAGCAGATTTAGTGAGGAGGTTTCACTTGCTAATGAATGAATCATTTTACTTCTATATTATTATGAGACCTGCAGCAGTTCCTCCAAAACGTCTTCCATTGTAATTATACCAAGAACTTGTTCATCTGTGTGAGGGATGGAAACTAGACTATCCACGTTGATGGTTCTGTCATTGATGTTGAGTGCCACAGATTTTGAGCTTGCACTTTCTATGACATCTTTCAATGGAGTGGTGCTCTTAACCACCACGGCCATGTGGCTTTGCCCTTTCTGGAATTGGTTCAGTATGTCGTACAGTGGTAGACATTCATGAACTCTGCAGTATAATAGAAACCATTTATAACATAAAAACTTTAAGCTAACCATGGCTAGCTGGAGTAGGTTGCATCGTACCGAGGTATTCTTCTTATGGTTAGAGTTCTGATAAGAGTTCCATCTTCAGGACGGCACTTAATCAGATTCTTCACCTAAACAGTATGCAACGGAATATGAAGTTAGATTTCTGACAGGTGCAAGAGCTGTTCCTGGAAATTAAAGTGGAGCTCACCAGAACGAGGCCAACAATGTTAGCCGGGGTTCCCAAGTATACGGGCACGCGGCTATGCCCTTTGCTGATGATTAGGCTCATGGTGTCACTGATGAAGACAAGAGAAGAGATGATCATCAGAGAGGAAGAAGAAGAGGAGGGAAGGAACATAGGATGGAATACTTGTCGAGTTTAGAATTGAGATCTAGAGAGAAGACTGAGGAGAGAGGCGTCATTGCATCTTTTGCTGTTTTGGCAGTCAAGTCTAGAGCTCCAGAGATGATGGTAGTTTCATTGTGGGATAATTCACCCCCTTTACCAGCCTCGTTGCCGTGCATATCGACCAGCGTCTTCAGCTCCGCACGCCGCAGCAGAGCAGAGTGGCCCTTCCCAAGCAGCAAATCCAAAAGCTGCAACACATCTAGCTAGCTTTGTTAAAAAAACTACAATTTTAGTTGCCAACTGGTAATGACTAGATCTGGTACCTTGCTAATGGGGTATGACAGAGGATAAACAATGATAACAAGAAGTCGAACGACTGGTGATAGCTTTGCGCCGATGTTGAGACCGTAGCGGGAACACACAGCTTGAGGGATAATCTGAGGAATTAATTAAGAAGATGAAATGCATGCCTCTTGTGTTTATGTAAGTTAATCAATGAAACATATTTGCAAGAAATTAAGACATGCATGTACCTCTCCGAAAGCGAGTATGAGTGTAACTGAGATCAAAATAGCACCCCAGGCAGGGAGAAGAGCGTCCACGAAAATCGGAAGTGCCTTAATTACATGCAAATTAACACGCAATTACATGAGTCGATCGAGATGGATGGATATTATTAATTACTAATGATATACGTACCTCCATGGCGAGGGCATTCCATATGAGGAGGGTGCAGAGCAGCAAGTGCTGATTCTTGACTATAGGAAGAATCTTTTCTGAGAGAGTAAATAAATAAACATGAGATTGAGATTATGAAAGAGATGAAAGATGGAGAGTGAGGGATGACCAGCATTCTTCTTGTCTTGGGGATTGCCAGCTTTGAGGAGGACTTCGAGATCGACGAGGCTGAGGGACATGAGGCCAAGAGTGAGGCCCGACATGAGGCCTGCAAAGCAAACCAACCCTACGCATATCACCAGATACACCCAAAACATCGTTTCGCAGCAGGGGACATCGTTTGCCGCCATTCAACTAGATCTCGCTTTACACAAAGTTGCAGATCTCGACTCAACTATTTGTATGGGTGGAGCAAGAGAAACAGCCAAGAGTTGTTGAATACTCCTTTAGTAATATTATTGGCGAGTGAATGATGATAGCATCTACTAATCCAATATAATATAATATCTGCACTACTATCTATCTATATTTCTCAAGGGAGAATAATTTCTACATTCTTTATTTATTTGGTTTTGTTTTACTCTGTTTGTCTCAGTCAGAATTCAAATGGAGTTCTACCGTGGCCTGCACCACAAGCCTCCATGGTTGATTTTGATAGTTTTGATATTGAATGTGAAATACAATAATGTATATCACCATAACTCCGACCGACCAAACCAACATAATTTAGTTGAAATTAAGATTAATCTTAATTACCTTAAAATGAAAATGGAAGAATATTAAAATTAATGACATGCATGTCTAAGTCTAACCAAAACATTATAGTATTATTGTTTAAGAAAATAGCTAGAATGGTACTACTACTCATCAAATATTAGGTATACGTATGCATCGCATTTACTACATGCATAGTGGAAATCTGCTACTTGTTAAAAATAAAAAATAAAAGCGGCGTACGTAGCAGGTGTTTAGTTGTTGTTTAGGGTTTAGGTATTTACATACACGGAGAGAACACGGTGACAAAGGATGTTTTTTTATTGTCATGGCTCGTGTCGCTTTGACACGGAGAGAACGTTAACTCAGACCATGTCTCGTCATGCAGAAAAAACATAATTTCTTGCATCATCATCTTCTTCTTACAGACACAGACAGATGAAACCAGAATGGAAGAAAGAATTGTAGAGGAGCCTAAACAATCAATAGTCCAGATAAACACTAAAGGCTCACCATATCTTGAACTAATTACTTGTGAAGAGGCAGTAATATCTTGAATAGATTGCCAAAAATGAAATTTTAAATATAACACAAATTATATTACTATTATATTAAGGACACAATTATTAAGGTTTTCCCGATTCTATATAGCACAAATGAACGGTCAATGTTTCTATCGAAGTATTTCCCACTAGTATTTTATATATAGGGATATTTTACTTAAAAAGATGATTTAATTAGTTATTGAATTGGGATTTGTTGAATGCCCTCATAATCTAGTCCCGCGAACTGTTGGCATTAGGGGAGGTGTGACTCCCCCTGCATTTGGCGGCGGTGCTCCTCTTCCAGTGCCCGGTGGTAGTACTCTTTGCCCGATACCTAATGGCGGTGTCGTCCTTCCCGTGTCATCCACAATCCTATTTGTAGAGAGTTGTTATTGGTTCCGTCGGCCATTTCTTGTATAGAAGTTAGAATACGTGTTCCTAGGGCCTCACAGTGGGCGTCAAGTTGTTGAGGTTCGATTCGTTAAGATACGGGATCCCAAGTACTTGAGATCCAATAAGATGAAATTACAGGAAATAACCAATTACAATGAACCCGAAAGATATTGTATACTGTAGATAAGGTTGCAAATGATGAAAAAATACCAAAGAATTGCAACAGTAAAGTAGATAGAGCACGATTATAATAACTCGGATAAGAACAAAGTAGATGCACTCATCCAAATGATTGCACTAAGCTAATCGAGCTCCGACGAGCTGGTCGCTAATAGTTTGGATAAAAAAACGAGTACAATATACACTTTTTGTATATATGAGATTAGTGGAGGACTAAATGCCGATTTTTGGCTTACAAAAGCCTATTTATCGAGCCTAGAAACAATCTAGGGTTCCTAGGGCACACCTCCGAGTTGTTGTGGTAGCTCACAAGTTTTCTCAGGGTCGTTGCAACGTTTGCACCGTTTGTGGCCTCCGAGGTTGTAGCATCCTTATCCGGGCCCTTTTAACTGTTGTGCAGCTCGATCGGGGGCCTCTTCATCACCTACTCCTGAAGTGTTCCTCTCTTTGGCGAACTGTTATCCCCAGCCGGCAGTTCGCTATCGAGCTACCCCCAACTTGAGCTGAGGCTTAGGCGAGCTTCGCGGAGTAATGAACCTTCAAACTTAGCCGTTTATCGATGACCCCAATAGGATTTCATAGATAAATTTTCAATCTATAACTCATGAGATCTAACATCTTCAATTGAGATGTTCATATCCTCAATTAAAAATTTTATGATCATTCGAGTTCTAATTGATAATTAAATTATCTTTTAGGTCTTAAATTTAATAATACATATTATATATTATCAACTAACTATGTCTATTTGATAGCAAGATTAATGGTTGCATTTGTTGAGATAAATTCAAATGTGAGAATATTTAAAAATGACCATTTTTGTTAGTGGGAATACATAAAAGTAGCCACTTTGAATAAGTTGCTATGTTATATAGCCACAAGGATAAAAATATAAGTTTTCTAGCCACTTTGTACTTTTTGTCTTTTTCTCTCTTCCATTTTCGGCTAGAAGACAAAATCAACTTTATTAAAGTTATTTTCATTTTCGAAAATATTTATTTTATTATTTATTTCCAACAAAATATTTATTTGATCATTTATTTCCAACAACCAAAGTTGTTGGAAATTTATTAAAAAACCTTTTACAAACTTATTGCTTTCATTGTACGAGGAAGCATTCCAAAAAAATATTTTGAAGATAGTTGAGAGAGTTTTGAGAGCCAAAAATCGAAGGTATGTTGATTTCAACCGTTTTTTCACATTTTTCATTCGTTTTATGCATTATATTGATGATATGTGTTTAGAAACTATATGTTGATTTCAACCATTTTTTCACATTTTTCATTCGTTTTATGCATTATATTGATCATATGTGTTTAGAAACGACTTGTATAGCTTAGTTTTTTTAGAAAATATTGTGTTTTTAGGACTTTTTTTCGTAAAAAAAAATACGCAGAGAACTACGGAAAAAACCCTGAAAAATCAAAAAATCCGCGCGGAATTTTTTATTGTTTATTCTTGAAATTTCGAGATCTCGATATTAATATCGAGATCTCGAAATGTCTGCTGGAATATGCTCCTGATTTTTTTAATATTTTCGTTTCATTTATCGCAGATGTCGTATCAACGTTTCATCATACGTCATGGTGGTGCATGGGACAGATCCGAGTATATGGGCGGAGATGAGCAATTGATTTGTTTGAGACGTGAACGGATCTCCTACAATACCATTTTGTCCGAGATTCACGAGATCATGCACTGTGATCTCCTCAGTACTAGCTACTGCTTGTTTTACATGAGCAGTATATCTGGGGGCTCGAGGCATGTGAAGGCTGGACTGAAGACCGACGAAGATATTATGCGGATGCTATATGAAAATAGCATTGATCCAATTATATATGTGGTCACCAAATTGAAGCAAAATCAGTCCGGATTTCAGGCACCTCAGTCACAGTCACAACGATCAACACGAATGGGTGGTCCTAGCATCTCATTAGCTGATGATTTTGTAGATGAGTATGAGGCAGAATCTACAGATGATGATGATGATTATTGTGATGATGATGATGAGGAGGAGGAGGAGGAGGCAAGCGATGAGGAGAGGGACGAGGAGGAGGGCGAGAGTCAGTTGTTTGAGTCCTTGGTCAGTGATTTTTCTAGATGGATTCTAGCTCCTGGGCGAATGGATCAGTACGGACTATCTAACAATAACTTGAGTCTGTCCGTGGCTGCAGCTCGACATGATCAGGAAGTAAGGAGTTGGGTGCTTCCTTTAATAGAGGTTGATGCTCCTGAGCGTTTGGAGTGGATTATTCCCGCAGATTGGGCCCCGACTCAGCTGTGCATTGGAGCGACATTTAGCAGCAAGGATGAACTTGAACTTGCTGTAGGACTGCATCACTTGCATCACCAGTTGGAGTACTCCACAGAGAGGTCCAGCACTACTCGGCTCAACTTCAGATGCAAGCATGGGAATGGTTGTCCTTTTATGCTACGTGCAAGACAATCTGGAACAGTTTGGAGATTATTCAAGTGTGATCTGATGCACAGCTGCCAGACGGATATTGATCGTGTTGCTCCCCGCAGAGTGCCCGCAAGAGTGTTGGGTAAGTATTTCTCCAGTAAGTTGGCGGCGGAGGGCGCTATTCTAAAGCCGAAGGAGATGATGTCTGAATTGTTGATTCAATTCGGCATCAAGATTGATTACAGTTTTGCCCTGCGGGCAAGAAACATAGCCATTGCAATGGTATTCGGCGAGTGGGAGAAGTCTTATGCGATGCTGCCGGGCTACTTACACATGCTATAGTCTCGTAACCCAGGCACGATGTATGATATATCCACTTCTTCGGAGAGTTTGTTCAAGCACATGTTTCTGGCGCTTGCTCCTTGCATCGATGCATTTCACAGCTTCATGCGCCCAGTGATTGTTGTAGATGGCACGCATCTGAAGGGCAAGAATAAGGGAATGTTGTTTGTTGCGGTGACGAAAGACGGCAATGAATAATTATTTCCCCTTACTATCGGGATTGGACCCATAGAGGATGATGAGTCGTGGATGTGGTTCATGCATCGCTTGCATGTTTGCTTCGGAGATCGCGAAGGACTGATCATTGTCAGTGATCAGCACAAGAGCATAAAAAATGCAGTGGAGTTAGCATTTCCGAATGCTACGCATGCTATTTGCTACTACCACTTGGCGAATAACATGTCGAGGTACGGTCCGCAAGTTGGTGCTGTTTTACGAGATGCAGCCTACTGTTATAGGCACGATGCATTTCAAAAGCACATGTCTACTTTGGAGATTCTGAGCAATGAAGGAGCTTACAAGAGGCTTCTGGATATAGGAGTCCACCGTTGGTCGAGATCTCAGTGCCCTGGTACCCGATTCAGCTTCATGACATCCAATGCAGCCGAATCCCTCAACTCTCGTTTGTTATGGGCAAGGCGATTGCCTATATGTGCCCTTCTTGAGACTTACAGAGCTATGGTTGAGAGATGGTTTGACGAGCGACGGGCGGCTGCACGGTCTAGAGATCATGCTCTGACACACGTAGCTATGACGAAATTAACAGAGTCGTCCGAATATGGGCGACAACTTGTAGTCAGAGGCACCACCATGCCACACATATACAAGGTGGAAGGGCAACAGAGAAGCTACAATGTCGACTTAGAGCATAGAACGTGTGAGTGTCGTCAGTTCGATCTCGATCTGATTCCATGTTGTCATGCGGCTGCCGCCCTCAGGTAATATGTTAATTTGAACTTTCATTATTGCAAATATCTTGTAGTTAATAGCTTAAAGATTATTATAACATGTGTGTCTTATTTTTCGATTGTCAGATATATTTCGCAGCCGATATCAGAGTACGTGCCACACTACTACAAGCAATTCACTCTGCTACAGACATATCATCACACCATTATGACTGTGCCGCATCCATCGGATTGGGTACTCCCATCGGAGGTAACATCTTATGTTGTGAGACCACCGATAGTAGTTCGACAGGCTGGCCGTCCGAGGATGAGTAGAGCACGTTCTGGTGCTGAGAGTTCGACCACACGCAGATCTCAAGTATGTAGGAGGTGTCGACAATCCGGTCACAACTCACGTGCCTGCACTGCTTATATCGCCATTGGTGAGGTGGATTTGAACAGTCCTCCACCCCAAGACGGGCCACGAAGGCGACGGACGAAGACATGTAGTATCTGTCAGCAGACGGGGCATACAAAAAGAAAATGTCCGGAGAGAGTTGACCATATGAGTGAGTAGTGGCACTTGCTTTATTTATTTGCTAATTTCTATTTGCAAGCTTATGACTAATTAATTAAATGTTGTTAATTAAATGTCCGGAGAGAGTTGATCATAGAATTTAGGTATTGTGGCTGATGTTTGGACTAATTTTTGACTTTCTGTTTGATCTGTTTTGGTATTTTGGTTTGTATACGAACTCGGGTGGATTTGACAATTTTTTAAAAAAAAATCGAGATCTCGAAGTCTCCATTTCGAGATCTCGATATGGAGATCTCGAGATTTTGACTTTTTTTTTAAAATTGAAATTAAAACGTTAATATAATTTAAATATTATATCGGAACAAAAAGAAATCGAGATCTCGAAATCAAGATGAGATCTCGGAATTTACCATTTCGTGATTTGTAGGGTTTGAATCAAGATAACTTAAATTGTTGTCTCGACATGTCTCGAAATCGATTTCGAGATCTCGATTTTGTGGATTATTGGCTAATTGGATGTTTAATTCGCTAATTTTCGTGGATAATCAACTCATATAACATTCATTTAAGGAATATAGATTCGATAACAAAGAAACTTGCAAAAATTCATTCATTACAAAGATGTTTGTTTTGTATTATACTACTTCTACTTCATCCTATTCAAACATGAATAAGGTATGAACATTTCAAAGAGAAACATCTTATGTATGAATAGATTCAAATGTATAATGTCTTATGTTAAATGAACTTTAAATTATTAAATAAATGTTAAGTAATGTATGTTTAAACTGTATAATGTCTTAATTTAAGATTAATTATAATTAATTACTTAATTAACAATTTCGAGATGAAATAGGGGATTTCGAGATCTCGATTTGATTTCGAGATCTCGAAATCAAACCGAGATCTCGAAATCCCTATTTCATCTCGAAATGCCTGATCTGTTTTTCAATAAAATCCATTTAATCCTGTAGAATCACCTATGCAGTTCATATCAATCACAAAATACACCAAAATGCAAATTCAATATTAATAAAAACATAATTTATGATTACAATAGAAAATAGTACTACAACTGTTCAGCTTCTACTTCTTTACACCAACTTACAAACCTAGCACCTACAAGCTGCCTATAATGAACTGTAAACTCATAAGTAAGGTCACTAACTGGAGCTCTCCTCCTTCTAAGTAGGAACCTATCAACAAAAATCATACAATATACTCCACAACTATGTGAATCTAACTGCATGGGCATCTCATTAACATCCTTGATCAAAGTAAAATTACCAATGATTCTTACACGAGGAGGATCGACCCTGTCCCAGTACCCGGCAGCATCAAGGACACGGGGAAGTAATACAAGAAGTGGTCGGAGTTCCGTGTCCCGCTTCAGATAGAGCACTGGGTCAGATGGATCATTTAAAGCGTGGAGAAGTGAGTCATATAACTCAACGGTCCAGCTATGAAGATCAATCCGTACAGTGACCCAGTGCTCGTAGAGATGGACAATCCCGATCACCTAAAATACAAATAAACACAATTAAACTTAATATGAATACTAATAGAACAATTTAATCTAAAAATATGTCACTTACATGTTTGGCCTTGTACCAACTCCTAAAGCCAGACATTCCACCGCTACCCTGGACAGCTTTCACTAGATCATCATGGGGCTTCCACCAATCGTAATCATCAGCAGCCTTCCCTCGTTTTTTCTTTGGGACTTTTTCCCATTTTAGCAAGATACGGTCCTGCACATAATATACATTATAAAATGAAATGAAAATTAAAGAATTAAAATAAATTTCAACATTCATTACTTACAAAGAAAGAGGGGTCTAATATGATAGTGTTGTCCGGGTCAACACCGTCCTCAAGTACGCTGCTGTCAGCTCTGGCAACCATGTCTCGTGACATTGTCATGAAGATCTGCAAAAGCTGATATCACAAAAAAAAAAAAAATATAAAGTCAATCAAAAAATTCACAACTAATAGTTATGCACTTACATCTTCTGAAACATTCTCCTTCGGGTCATTAAGTGGCCGGAAATAGAGCTCCCTACTCATAATCATTCCCTGCCCAGGCAACCTCACTTGTTGCGTGATATCATCCATGTAAGACAGATATTATTTCATCATCTTGGCACTAGAAGCACGAAAGGGGGTGGTGGGGCCCGCAATGGAAGAGGTAGTGGGGCAAACGGGCTGAGAGGTGGTCGGGCCAGCAGTGAATGAGGCGGTGGGGCCCGCAGTGAATGAGGCAGTGGATGAGGTGGTGGGGCCAACGGGCTGAGAGGTGGTCGGGCCAAAAGTCTGGCCAAAAGAGGAGGCTGTCCAGTCTGAAAAGATAATATAAATATATAAGTAATATATAATCAAATATAAATCAAATAAATTTAAACACAAGTACCTCTAGAATAAGGAGGGTACGGTGGGGCCCATCTCTCGCTCCGGCGAGGGCGGCAGAGAAGTGTATCTGCGAGGTCGAGTAAGAAAACCTTCAACCTATGAGTAACCCTGGAAGCCACCGGCTCCACAATACTCTGACTCACACGATCAGCTACCGGCACCATGAGTCTATCTGCGACCAGCCCCATAAGTCGCTGAGCCACCGGATCAATCATCGTCTCTGCCAATGGCTTAATAACCCGCTGTGCCACTGGATCAATGATCAGATTCGCTAATGGATGTATAAGCTGCTGCGCCAGTGGTGGCATATCTCGCTGCGCCGCTGGATCAATCATGCGATCAGCCACTGGAACAATCATGTAATCTGCTAGTGGCTGCACGAGCCCTGCTCTCAGTGGTGGAAGAAGTGTATCTGCCAGTGGCTGCACGAGCTGACCAGCCAATGGCACTGCAAATCGCACCATGTCATCCATGGACATCTCGTACCCCTCGTACCATGGAGGCTGTCCAGTCTGAAAAGATAATATAAATATATAAGTAAAATATAATCAAATAAAAATCAAACAAATTTAAACACAAGTACCTCTAGAGGCTCTGCAGACGCGGAACGTCGCGGGCGCTTCTTAGCCCGCCGCCGATGAGGAAAATCAGTACGCTCGAAAGAAGAGCGTACTGAATCTCAAAACCACCACTCCCCATTTCGAACACTGGCGATGGGTGGCGTTGTGGCGGCGACTGTTGCGGCGGCGGCTGCTGCTGCTGTGGAACCCTCCTCGAAGAAGACCTCGAGGTACTAGCAGCAGACCGCTGAGAGACTGATGATCGAGGCTTCAAACCTCTGTAAGGTCTAAATCTGCGAATCATTGGCTGCTCATCATTCCGCAGACTGAGCCAAAACTCAGAATCGGCCTCATCCTCAGTCGGCTGCAGTGAAGTACTGCAATCATGCTGAAAAAAAAACAAAAATCAAATAAAACATATATATTTAATTATATTATAATTATTAAAAATTGTAAACAATAATTACCTCCTGTGTGAGAAAATCAGTGAAGTCAGCATCCCGAACATAACGAGGTCTCCACATCAAGCATCGAGGCATAGTCCCCTCTGGCATATGGCGTATCGCACATACCTCTGCCAGATCAGGGATCACCTCGTACGCCCATGCCTGCAAAATAATGTAAATAATTAACAGTTCTTGTTTTATCTTTTATAAATTAAAAATATATTAAATTAAAAATGAAAATTATAAACAATTACCTCTAACACCCAAACAGGGCCGTATATATGGACCAAAGGCACCTTAGCTGCCTTCGAAGATGTGATCACCACAGACATCTGATGCAGCAAGACACTGAACGACCACGAGCCCCAAGGGAAAGCCCTCCACTCGTGAGGCTTCTCCACCAATGTATAGACCCATGGGTCTACCAGTCGCTTCCCATCCAAGCAAATCAACATCCGGTAGACAAAAAGAATCTGAGCGATCTTCACATAATCATCAATGGAATCACTCAGATTCAGGTCCCGGTTCATGAAATCAATGTGCAACTAATCTACACTGGGCAAGGTATTGTAGTGAGAATATAAGCACCCATCCTTCGGCATATCATTCAACACAGTAGGATCAAAACCCGAATCGCCGAACCGCAGCCCGGTCATCAAACAGAACTCCTCTACACCTAATCGTATGTTGGTTTCACCAACACGAAATCACAGCTCATCCTCAGCTCCCTCCACATTAATCTCGTGGGTGATAAGAGCCCAAGTAGCTCGTATAGTTCTCTTCTTCCACCGAAAAGAGAGAAATGCACCGAAGGGACCTTCCCTAAATAAATCAAGAATATCATCGTCTCCGAAGCTCTCTAATCTGGACCGAATGTCCTCAAGAATGTCCCGGTCGTAACAATTCATCGACCGGGGGACTGTCCCCTGCAAACTGGGTCTGATTCACTCCCAAACCTGCAATTAAATAAAATAAAATATTTAAATAAAAGCAGAATTAAAGGAATTAAAAACAGAAAGTAAAAAAAAAATCGAGATCTCGATTTCAAAATCGAGATTAAAATAAATAGCATAAATTAATTCTGGATAAAAAAAATCGAGATCTCGTCGTCTCTCTCCTAGGTCGGGTAGACACAGTGTTTTTCACAGTAAAAACGCAGCAAAATCCATTTCTAGTCATATTTAAGCATAGAAATCGACGAAATATGAACCTAATCAACTATATACATAATTAAACATGCATTTAAACCTAAAAAGCATATAAATCGATGGGAAAAAAGATATAAAAATCGACATATTTCTACGAAAAAAAGAAGTTATTTTCGGCGAAATAAAATGAAAATAACTTACTTGGTTCGGATTTTCTTCGTCTCCAGACATTGTAATCGATGGAATGTAGCTTTTTTTTTGGGTTGGGCGAGCAAAATCCGGTGGTTTGGAGCTTCAAATCGGAGAAAATGGAGGCACGGTTGTGGGGGAGTCGCCGGTAGAGAGAGAGAGAAGGGGAAGTGGGGTAGGTGGTGGGGTAGGTGGGGTAATAAATCCAAAAACAATTAATGTTTAACAATTTCAAATGTTAAATTCTCTCTCTAATCATTGAAAAGTGGCTAAAAAACATACATTTTTAAACTTGTGGCTATATAACATATTAACTTATCCAAAGTGGCTATATAAATTTTGCTCTCGTTTTGTTATACAAAAACCTTAAATAGCCATTTTTATGTATATATCAAAGAATGGCCAAAATAATCAAAACTTCCACAAATACCCATACTCTCAACTTTATTTTTGCTGATTTGAATCTAATTAATAATTTTTAGAATATTATCTTCTTATTACTTAAATTAATGATTAAAAATATATTTATGTAATTATTATTGATATCATTTCTGCTTTTTCAGATTGAGACCATAAAACTAGCTTACGATTTATTTATTTTTTTCATTTAAAGTTTAATTGAATGTTTGCAATTATGACCAAATAAAACTTAAATGATATTTACAATTATATTTGGGATTTACAATAATAGTATTGGGTTTTTGAGATTAAGAAAAAATGAATTAAAAATATTAAAAAATCAAGTAAAATATATTTGCGGTTTGCAATTTTTTTAAAAAAAGAATGAATTAAAAAATTATAAATTTTAAGTAATGTGATTTGCGATAAAAAAAAACTGAATTAAAATATTAAAAATGATGTACAATGTATTTGCAATTTGAAAAAAAAATGAATGAATTAAAAAATAATAAATTAATGTATTTTGCAAGAAAAAAATGAACTAAAAATTAAAAGAAAATCAAGTATACTGTGTTTGCGATTTTCAATTTGAAAAAAAAAAATCAATTAAAAAATTATAAATTTTTAGTAACGTGGTTTGCAATTTCTACCTTTTTGCTGTTTTTGATTTGAAAAAAAGAATAAGTTAAAAATTAAAATTAAATAATGTGATTTGAGAAACTTAATAAATTAAGAAATCTTAAATATGAGAATCAAAATTGAAAAGTAAAGGTACTTTGATACATATGGCTATTTTTTGAATATGTATATAAGAATGACTATTTAAAATTTTTAAATAATAAGAATCACGATTTAAGATTTTGACTCAAATGAAATTGAATTAAAAAAACCTTTAAAGAGAATAAAAATAATAATATTTTCATTGAGATTTTGATATTTTCTTATGATAAATGGCCGAGAAATTCAAAAAATGATAGAAATCGGAATTGGAATGAAAAAACCTTAGGGACTTATTTATGTGGAGTAAATGATAAATTTGTATAAAATGTACAGAAAATTGGGGTGTAGCGATGCTTTACAAAATGTACAAATAATCTGGCAATAGCAAAATTGTTCTGGCATTGTCCGGGAGGGGAATAGAAAATTAAACGAATCTTTTTATGTAATTAAAGGGTTCTTCAAAAATCACTCTCCCGCTTAAAGAGTGCACAACCCGGAGGCCGGAGGTGTAGTTGACTGTTACACGGCCATCGGAAACCACCATGGATGATGTTGATCGCTTGTTCCAATGCTTCAAATGCGGAATATCTCCTCCCCGTAATCTCTCGTTTCTATCCATTTTTCTTCTTCTTCTTCTTCTTCTTCTTCTTCTTCTTCTTCTTCTTCTTCTTCTTCCTTTTTCTTTTTTTTGAGAATTTGAAAAAAAAAAAATACAAATTTCATCTCAGTTTTGGTTATGTATGAGCTTATTATGGTGGATTTGGTTTTGAATTGTTAATTATCATTTTTTCACATTGCAGAATCGGCAGTTAGAGAGAAGCGGGAAGGAAAACGGAAGTTAAAGCAACGGAATTCACCAAAATCACAAACACCCACAATATCTGAGAAGAATAATTGTGAAAGTTCAAAAAACGCGAAACAGTTTTCTCCGGTTGTATTCTACGGTTCTCCTAATGGAGTTCCTCCGAAAAGGCCAGCTAGTTTGCTGAGGTTGTTGCGTGAAATTCGAATTGATCTCGCGGAGCAAGTAAAGCTAAGGTATAGTTTTTTTTTTTTTTTGGGACCCTTTGGGATTGGAACATGTTTTTATGGAGACTGAGAGTTTGTGTAACTTGGTGCTGTTAGGGATGGTGTGTGGGCTACTTTCCCAAGGCAAGATGAAGCAATGAAATTCGCGAAGCAGCATACAAATGTACGTTTGTTTAGTTACCAAGATCATAGGAATGGTCAAAGAAGGTTTCTTGTTTCCACATACACGGAATTCTGGCGAAGGTAAATTTACTGCTTTTTTGGTGTGGCCATGCATGTTAATGTAAACGCATGGCTTCTTCCTTACCATCCAATTATGTTTGTGTTTCTATGTTTTATATAGATATAAAGAAATGGATTCAAGATTTCGCCACCATTATGAAGTGATTCAAGAGGTATTCACATCGCTCTTCATTTGATGATGCTAAGCAGTCTGCCTTAATTTAGGGGCCTATTTCATTGTTTTGTACTCGATCTTAAGAAAATGGGTTTGACAGTGAATGCTTTCTTCTCGTGTGCTGATGATTTGTCCTTCGTTAAGGGACTACCATGCCATCTCTACTTCGACTTGGAGTTCAATAAGAGAGACAATGCTGACAGAAATGGAGATGAAATGGTAGATCTCTTGTTAATAGTCATCTTTGATGCGTTACTAGAGAAGTATTCCATCCAAGGAAGTGAAGATTTTGTTACAGAGCTTGATTCATCAACTGAAGGTAGTACATTTGCTAGAGTCCTCTTGTTGATTTTTGTCGAACTTAACTGTCCTTCTATCTTATTTGTTACTATATTATGCATGGTTGGAAAGTTACCAAGTTTATCTATATTCAACATAACATATTAACATAGAAGCATGCCAACAATTACTCACTCTATGTAGTTATGTGTATAAAAGACTTGATTATGTATTCAGCTATTTTTCTTGTGTAATTTTGTTCACAGATAAGTTCTCTCGTCATTTAATTATCCGCTTACCAAAGACTGCGTTTAAAGACAACTTACATACTGGTGCATTTGTTGCTGAGGTATGTTTCTGATGGGATTAACAGAATGTTGTATCCTGTTCAGCAGTAGTTACTGCAAACCAGCATCTTTTTGTTGCCAACATGTCTAGTTGGCTTGTTGCTTCTTGTTGGCAAATAAACTGATACTTTTGTACTCTTTAACCAGTGAAACTTTTTCTGCTGATTGATTGAGCAATCTGATTTCACAACCACTAAAGCTATCATCTTATCGTCATTTTAAAATGTCTCAGAAAGGAGGAATGTCAAGTTATCATGATCAGCTAATTTTTCTTTTCCCAATGTCAATATCTTACCTATTCGTTTTTTGGTTTTTGTGCAGATATGTTCGCGCATCCACAGTTATAGAGAAAGAGATAAAAATTATGACAAACTATTAATTTCCAAGGGTTCAGATTCTGCTGATAGTGATTTCCATCTTTTTATTGATACTGCTGTCTATTCTAGGAATCGTTGCTTTCGACTACCCTTTTCATCAAAAGCAGGGAAGAAATCTGTTCTTCTACCCAGTGGTCGTTTTAAAAGTAAGGATATGGTAAGGAGTTTATTTACATGATCCTCCAGTTTAATGTTTTTGTTAATGTATATCTTGATTGTCTGAGTTATTTGCTTGGTTGCAGGCGCTAGTCGGACATTCGACTAGGATCTTACACTTAGAAGTACCTCATCAATTGATTAATTTTATGTTTTTAGTATTTTAAATACATAAATATTACTAAATTTAAAATAAACTATGTTTTAAATATATAACTAATGTATATCTGCATATGCTTTGCTGCCTTAAAAATTATTTAAACAATGCCAGTTTCAAGTTTGTGGACTAATGAGAGTTTAAGAACTTGAAATATGTCTTCAACATGGAGCCATTAGAGAACTCACTATGTGTTGCCTGGTATGCGGATGTGCTCATGATGATAAAAAGAATTAAAAAATGATGATCAATGCTTAGTCTGAATATTTTTGGATCCCTTCAAATATGTAATTCAAACTTTCAGAAAGATTATGTTTAGCATTTTATGTGGCAGAGTGAAGAAGAGGTATTTATGGCCTCCTTGATATGCAACTTGGATGATGATTCAGAAAAACTTCTGATTTGTAAAATGGACTTGGACTGTGTGAAAGCCTTGCACTTTGAGACTGAGGTAAGTTTTTCTTTCTGCAGTGTCTTCTTTTTCTTGAATTTTTTGATTTATTTTGATAGTATCTGCATGCTTCATGTTCTCTCTCTGCAAATCTATTAGCCATAAAAATCTCAAAAGTTTTCTTTTTAGCAGATTGCAAATGCAAATGATAGGCACAACCATTCTGATCGTCTTGAAAATTTCAATCTGAATGACTGGACAAGTGATGCTTCATCAACTTGCTTGGTAGGAAAATC
The DNA here is from genome assembly GCA_026898455.1 of Plectranthus barbatus. Lineage (NCBI taxonomy): Eukaryota > Viridiplantae > Streptophyta > Magnoliopsida > Lamiales > Lamiaceae > Plectranthus > Plectranthus barbatus. The sequence continues at coordinate 169,819 of JAPKLW010000668.1, forward strand.
ACCATTCCCAGCGTTGGATGCTTTTATTGAAGCCACTGCTTCTAATGGGAATGTACCAGGTTATGCCATTGTCAAACAGCACTGTTTATGTAGTGTGAAAATTTTACAACATTTTTTCTGTATTATTCCTGTTTTTCCTAACATCATTCCTCAGATTTTCTGATTTTTTTTTCTGCTTCCCCTTTTCTCTTGACAAATTGCTTGCATATCCTTCTCATAAAGAATGCTGCTCTTACAGGTAAAATTCGAAGCTGGTATTGGTTCTCTGAATATGCATTGATGGTTTACAGTATGTCCAGAAACAGATATTGTGAACGAATTGGCAGAGAACACAAAAGCAATCACGGTATCTTTTTCATTCTTCGAGATTCTTTCTTTGATTTTGTCATCTCCAGTTAGGAAGAAGTTTGAGTCATCCGTTTGGGATTGGCATCTGCGTTTTTTTTTTTTTGGGTTGTTCGTTTTTCATTTTGACATCTAATAGGCTACACAGTACACACTTCATTTTTGGGTTTCGGTGAGTGAAAGAGTCTTCAATCAATTATATTTTGTTAACTTATCTTTTTTATATTAGACTTGGATGGTTTCTTCAAATTTATTTATTGATGCCATTGTCTATTCGTGCGAATACAGGTATTCTTCATTAGTAATGCATTAGCCTGTGCAGAGTAACGAGCTTATCTATGTTTGTTTCAGTTATTTATGTGGTTGACCTAAGAAGAGCTGTTTACTACCAAAAGTGTCACGATCCAGATTGCAGAGGTGAAGTGTTGTTTACATTTGAGTCCATTTGGTCTTATATGATAAGTTATGGTTGAGTTTAGTAAGCAGTTTGGATGCAGCAGGTTATCGATCTCCACTACGTGACGTCCCTGATGGTGCTATTCCAGAGCCTGTATTCCTGTGCAATCTTGCTGGAGAAAGTGAGATTGAGGGGCAGACCAATGTTGTCGGTGATGCAAGATTAACAGACAGCTGCAAGAAAGATAAGTGGTGGGTTGAAGCAGTAAGAGTTGCAGAGGAGGTGGAAAAGATACAAAAAACTCTGGACCTTACTCAGATGGTAATTATTTGCTTATTCTAAAGCCTCCATGGATTTATTTTGTAGTACTAAAAGTGAGAGATGTGGAACAGGGTGAAACGGGCGAGGAAGATGAGAAGTGGTGGACCGCAGCTATAAATGTAGCTTCACAAACTGAATTAACGTATCTTGGAAAGGTGTAGGGTATGTATGCTATGATGAGTTGCAGTGCCAGAAAGCTATTATGTTATTTTGGGATCAGCTTTGGCTCATATCTGCAGCCAGCCGCCTGCATGCTCTTTCTTTATACTGAAACCTGTAAATATGTTAGTGTATAACTTGAACAGTTGCACCCATAAAATTCTGTGAGAGTTTTCCCAATGTAATGAAATTGTTCGTATGAAGTGTAGTTATTGAGAGAGGAGAAAGCATTCAAGATTATGTTTAATGGCAATATTCACAAAAAGTGGAAGATGTAAACATCTGAACTGGTGATTAGCAATCTTAGCTCGACCGCGCATTCTTTCTGCCTTCAATTAGTCCTCTACCAATAAATGTGTGTAGAGTAGACTCATGGTTCCTTCAACAGGAAAGACTAAAAGTTTATCATTCTATAATTCAAAACATATATGTCAGAGATAAGAAACTTGAGCTTGATTTTTCAACCAATAATTGGAAATTGTTGAGAGTTTAAAAATGAGAGAACTGGAGGAGGCACTGTTCACTTGTTAAGCGGTTAGTCTGACCTGAATTTCATCGGAACAAAAAAAAAGAATCAACTAAGCCTAGAATTAGATGAAATTGAAATCAGGTAGATGTGGGAAAGGCAGTGGAGTTGAGTTTTTCACTTAAGTCAACAACATACCCGTAACTGCAAGTAGCAAGTAATACCCGCACCAGATAATGATGACTAAATTAACATTGGCAATTAGAAATTTCATCTTGTGTAGTGGCAATTCAGAGCACGGATATAGTTCTCTCTATCAAAGCTTTTCAAGAATCCCAACCACACAGAAAAAAGAGATGCAATTTTGTAGAGCAAAAAATTCATTATCAGTCAGTAATATGAATCAAGATATTCTCACAATCAACTTGCTCTTCTTCCCAGCTGCCAAAAGGAGAAATTTCCCATCAATAATGTCATCAGCCTCAATCTTCTTGGCCTCACTATCAATTCTGTTGTTATTCAAATAAAGCCCCCCTTGCTTGAGCATGCGGCGCGCAGCTGATTTACTCTCCAGCAAGCCTGAACACACCGAGAGGTCCACCAGAGAGAGGCTCAACACCTGATCTTGCGGCAAAGTGCAAGAGGGTACATCCTCAGCTATACTCTCTATAGTCATGGAATCCAGTTTAGTCTCAGCCCCGGGCCTCAACGCCTCTGTGGCTTTGACAGCCTCCGCGAGTCCTTCTTCACCATGGACGAAACGAGTCACCTCCTCCGCCAGCCTGCGCTGCGCAGCATTGGGCACATAACCAGAGCCCTGCATTTCACTCTCGATCGCGGAGATTTCATCCATGCTGAGGAAAGTCAGAATCTTGAGAAACCTCACTACATCAGCATCCGCAGTGGTGATGAGATGCTGGTAGAATTTGTAAGGGGATAACTGCGAGGGTGAGAGCCAAATAGCGCCACCCTCGGATTTTCCAAATTTGGTGCCATCACTCTTGAGCAGAAGCGGGAAGGTGAGGCCGTAAGCGCCTTCAGTCTGGAGAATTCTGCGAATGAGATCAGTGCCAGCGGTGATGTTCCCCCATTGATCACTGCCACCAACTTGGACATTGACGCCCTCGTCGCGAAAGAGATGAAGGAAATCGTAGCCCTGGAGTAGCTGATAAGTGAACTCGGTGTAGCTCATACCCTGCTCCGATTCGAGGCGGCGGCGGACGCTCTCCTTCGACATCATCGCGCCCACCCGCGCGTATCTCCCAACCTCCCTCAGGAAATCTAGAAGCTTCACATCCTTCCACCAATCGTAGTTGTTCAAAATCGCAACGGAGGAAGATGAAGACGGCGACGAAGCCCGTTCCAAAATGCTGCGGATTGAGGCTGATATTGCGGCGACGTTTCCATCCAACGATGCGAGGTCGAGTTCGGGCCGCTCTAAGCTCTTCCCGGAGGGATCTCCGACGCGGCCGGTAGCGCCGCCGACGAGCGCAACGGCGTGATGGCCGCAGCGTATGAACCAGGAGAGTACGATGAGGCCGAGAAGGTTGCCGAGGTGGAGGCTTGGGGCGGTAGGGTCGAAGCCACAGTAGACGCGCAGGGGAGGGGAGTCGGAGCGGCGGAGAGCGTCGGAGGTGAGGGAGTCGAGAAGGCCCCTCTCTTCGAGGATTTCGACAACATTCCGGCCAGAAGAGTGGAGGCGAGTATTGTAATTGACCTGAGGGCGGCGGATGAGGAGAGGTGGGATTCGTTGGAGAGAGGAACCGAATCTTGTGGTGGTGGTGCCAAAGAGAAGAGTTCGACAACAATTAGCGGCGGCAAAGGCCATCTCAATTCTCAAAAAGCAAAAAATGAGATATTACTCCAGAAATATTCAGTAAAGAAATTTAAATGCTAATAGCAGAATCCCATGTTATTTTTTGGTAATGGGTGTGTGGAAGAAGACGACTGCGGCTTGCAGCCATATCCCTCTTCAAGAAATTTGGTATGAGATGGCATTGCAATTCCGCCACAACGTTAAGGGCATTTCTGGAAATGCTCATTTTTAAATATTAGAAGTAAATTTTAGTACTATAATTATGATAAATATATTAATAAAAAATAATCGGGTTAAATAGGTCAATCCTTCAGATTTTGGGCTCAGCCCTTTCGAAGCTTGAGTTATTCGGTCCCGAATTATTCCGACCAAAATATTTCGATCCAAACTCGTATTTTAGTTCGAGTTAATCAGACCATCGTACTTTTTTCGGACTAAATTGACATCCTTACTACAAGGGTTGGTTGTAATTCTAGCCACTTCCAATATTGAAGCTTTTGCTCGTTTTTGATTATTTACATTATTACATATAGTCATATACCATGAATAAGAAAAAACAAATCATAAAATCACTTGCGTACTTGAAGAATATTAATATTTGAAAATGATATAATTGAGTTTGAACTCAACTAGTTTGGCAGCACTGCACAAAATACAACAGCTCAAACCGTGCACCTTTAGACTTCCTTTTTTATACTCTCCGTATACTAATTTAATTGTCCTATTTTTCTTTTCTCTATGTCTTAATTCATTAGTCTCAATTTTAAAAAAATATAATTTTTTCACACTCATCAATAAAATATTAATTCCATTTAATACATTCTACAATCACACACATTGATTATTGTGCCGAAAGTGTATGAAACTATTAAGTCAGGACGGATGGACTAATATTTCGCAAAACCTGTCATCCGGAGGAGCTTAGCTCAAATAAAAATGAACCATTAAATAAGAAATCAAACGCCATCACAACCGAAAAGAAATGGGGAAAGTGGTTCTTCATCTTGTTAACTATATTCCTTTTTCATGTTCACCTTTCGCACCATAAAATTCCTCTGCAAAACCCTAATCCCTACATCTATATGCTCAACATCAGGATTTCCATAGTGGAAATACTAAGTAAAGACCCCAGATTTTCATCATTATACATGAAATTGCAGTTACGATATAATAATAGAAACATGATTATTTCTACATCTATGTACAACTTTTGGACGGAAAAAAAAAAAAAACTAACAGAAAAATTACTCGAACCCATTAGGATTCAAGACTCCGACTGCCGAGCTTCTTTCTTTTGTTGATACTTGTGAGTTCTAGGAAACAGCAAATCATTCAGTTGCCTTTCACAGCTATACTCTGATGAGGCCTGTGAATGCATAGAGCGAGTCAAGACTCCTACACTACACACTATGATAACTCTTTCTGTCAATTACCAACTCCACTTCAACAATAGTGTTTACATCCTATAAATTTAACCATATCTTATTTTTTCCAACATTAAGCTAGTATGAAATTGTAAGCCTTTCAATCAAAAATGGTTCACATTTTTACTATTTTATTCTTTAGTAAACTGCATACATGGTTCCCAGGAAGAGGTGGTAATGCTCCCACCCCTCCTAACACCTAGATCCTCAAGCGGATCACCACCTCAGCATATTCTGGATATTAAGGCTTAACTTTTTTCTTTTCTCCATGCTTCTCTACTCTTTTTTCCTATCTTCCTGTCACCTAAATTAGAATAAGTGCTTTTCCCCTCTAAAATCTAGAATGTTCACTCAGAGCATTACTTCTTCCACTCTTGCAATTTTAATGTTTGATATGTCTTATGGCTAATAAAAATCTAACTTAGAATATTGTGATAACTTGCTTGTTACAATTTCTTATTTAGGAAAACAAAAAAAGACGTAAGGCGGGTTTATTCATACTTCTAAAGTAGAAGTGGTCAGAGTGTCTTTGGAACCCAAGTCACTCATATTTCAACTCTCTTTTGGGAGTGATCCCAGATTTATAGCTCAGGAACTTGTACTCAGCTGATGAGAGTTAAGCAAGTAAAAATTTTAAACCAAAGAAAGAAAGGTAAAAAAACTACCTTCTTCTTAAATGCAAAACGCAATGTCTGTACTTGAATTCCCGAGCAGACCCTCACATCAAAACCAAGGCTGTCTACTCCTATGAGAGCACATTCCTGTCATAATATTCAGTTTGAAAAAGTTAGCATTGAAACCCCACACTTATATTTTTAACAATTATAACAGTTAGTTCCATGAAAGACTTGCAAAGTGGATTCTACGAAGCCAAAAGTTGGGATCTCATAACCAGTTCATCTCAGAAGGTTTGATAGCACAGCACCTTCTAGGCAGGATAGAACAAACTTATGCTGAAGGCTCCTTTGTAGTGCGGAACCGTGGAGGGCTAGGGGTAAACTTCTAAATACTACCGCTTTCTAAGAAGCACAGAATCAGAGGTAGACATCCAGACTTTTGTTCCATAATCCAAGAATCCAAGTTAAAAGGAATATAAATGTCCAATAAGGATTTCTCATACACAAAATAATTCATATATTCATGCAACTCCAGTATGTATGTTGCTACCTCCACTTGAATACCCTTGCATCTCCAACAGAGAGACTTAAGAGCTTGAGTGGTCTTTTCCCCACCAGCTTTGATATGGGATATGATCTTCGAGGCTGAATGTGCGATTGCATCAGGCTGAGCTCTCCTAAAATCTTCTATTTCAACATAACTCTGCAGCGACAACATAAGTAAACTTATTAAATCCAACCTAGAAGGAAGTAGATGACCATCCGAAGCAGTTAAGACAACTAGAATTCAATGATAAATGCCACAGATAGATGAAAGTGTTCACCTGATGCCCAAGAGCTGAAACTAACTGAATTTTAATCATCTCAAGCTTATAAAATGCAAATCCATTTCCCAGATTTTCATCCTTATCCAAGTCTTCTGACCAGCCTGGGTTTTCTTCCGTTACATCTTTGTCATGCCAGTGGCCGTTTATCTGCACAACTCCTTCTTGGAATTGTTGGTCAGCAATATGATCAACATCCACATCAAGGGGTTCCGGACCAGACATCTGCTTTTGGATGACAGAGTGTTCTTCAATAAATGCAGGCCTGAGAAGGCCTTGAATCGCAAGACCAGCAGATGGCTGTTCCATAAAATCTACAGGATCGTCTGACACAACCTAAACCAAAAACAAAAAATAAATGTCAGAGAGAGAGAAATGACGAGGCGTTACATGAAACAGGGTAGAAGTATCCATGTGCCAATTCTCAGAACAGAGACAGTTACCTCAGTCAGCTTTTTGGCAAAATACATGGGATGTGAAGATCGCATGGTTTCCAATTTCGCCCAGTCTCCCAGTGATCCATCACTTTCCTCGTTCTGGTCCTCATCAAGAATAGAAACCCAATCCTGAACATGAACGCTATAAAGGTTTAGAGAATATAAATATTACGATCTGACACTTAAAAGTTACATGTGTGGAACGAAGATATCACCACCTTATTATATTTCTCTTCATCTTCATCTTCATCTTCACCATCACTGTCTCCGTCTTCATCATCGTCACCATCATCGTCAAAATCACTATCTTCATCATCCAACTCATCTATACCAAAGTCCATTTCGGAATGACCTAGAGCTTCCATCTCACTTAACATTTCTGCAGTGTCCAGACCTATTATGACTTGCTGCGTTGTGCTAAAACCATGTAAGCCTCGAAACAATCATGAAAGCCCGACGACTCACAATCGAAAGCAATATTATCAGAGCATGCAGTATGTAGAGATAGAACTAGGAAAATAATAAGCGGTAAGTTATTAGTATGTCTGTTTTAGTAAGATTGCTCCCTAAATACTTCCTAAAAATATAGAGTAAATTCAGTTCATACTTCCCAAAGTTTGTAACATGAGTAGGTCTCAAAATGGTCGGGAACAATTTAAGAATGATCAAGTTCCCAGAGACATTTAGCATAAATGCTACATGAAAAAATCACAGAAGCCAAGAAGCGGGAAGGAATTCATGAATTCTGAAACGGAATCATAAGATTGTTTCAAGCAGGAGAGTCAAAGGGCTAATTGTACCACAACAGTTTCTTCAGAAGTGAGCGTCTGCAAAATGTCTTCATCATTCTTCACTTGAAAGTATATATCTGATCACAAAAAATGTAACTTAATAAAAGCAAAGTTCATTACGGTTCATAAATGAGGAGTGGTTACATATAACCGAAGATGACAAGATAATGCATCTCACTTCCATGTTCATCAGTCACGTAAGGTAAGTCGGGCCAGAAAATATTCTCATGAACTTCCTCACTAACGACACCAGAGAACATCAGCGTTGCCTTGCTATTCACCTATAACCAATCAACAAATCGCCAAAAAATCAATTAAATCCTTGAGTTATTATAAACATTTAATTTCTCCAAAACACCCGACATTCAGAGGAATTCGCAATTTCAGCGACATAAGAGCAATGCTTATGCATAAGAAATAATAGAGTTCGGCCTTAAATAATAGCCCTAGCTCAGCTCCAGAAAATAAGTTCACCACGGCTTCTATGTCCCGATCGTACCTCAATTATCGTTCGAGTAGTCTCAGCAGGCGTAAGCGTAGCATCCCCGCTATCCAAGAAAGCCGACTCAGCAATTTCCTCAAATGGATGATACCTCTGCGGCTTTGCGTTCGGCTTTACCGGACCGGAATCCGAGCCGGACTGCTCTTTGGCAGCTGCCCTGATACCATTCACGCTCTTAACCTTGCTACAACAGCTTTTCCTACCAACAAAAGTATTAATTTCCACCATAAGAGACAGAGAAAACAGAAGTCATTCGCAACAAGTAGATAAGTTTGAGCAATTGGAACAACAGAAGGAACAGGGAAATAGAAGTAGCACCTCGGGATAAAGAAGGCGGCTGAGTTAGATAGGAAGCGAGCAGAGGAGCGGAAGGTAGCGGTGCAGAAAGTGGCGGCGGGAGCAGGTTCGACCAACAGCATTTTTCCGACGCGGGAGCTGCCAGAGATGTGTGATGAGTTGAGTTGATCAATCAAAACATCAAGGTTGAGAGCAGAATGAGAATAGAATATGGCATCTCTGATCCCTCTTCCGACTCTGCTAACGCAACGTGTGGTTCTGTTTTATCCGTTGCTTATGCTTTATTTTTCGAAGTTTCGTTTTTCAATACATATTGAGAAGTCGCTACTCCAAACAGCGATTTACTTGTTGGTGTTCTACTTGATCTATTGAAGTGGGCACTGATTTTCCAAAAATGCGCTTTCTAGTTCTAGGTTCCAAGTAGAAATAGAAATCCTTTAATGTGTAAAGTAATGAAAATTTTCCTCGAATATTTGAATTTTGAAGTAAAAAGTTTCCTGCTTTGTGAAGTATATAAAACTACTCCTCATCTGACCCTGAGCTTTCTGAACTAGCCTGCTTGCCCTTTCCACCAGCTTTGCCATTGGCAAGGCCTTTCTTCTTCACAACTGGTTCATCGCCTTCATCGTCGTCGCTGTACTCGCTCTCGATCTCCTCTTCGTCCTCCTCCTCGATCTCCTCTTCCTCTTCGGTACCATCCTCAGGAGCTGCAACCCCATCGCCTGACTGCCCACCTCGAGTGCCAGCTCGTGTCCGTTTCAGAATCTTCAATTTCACTGTCGATTTTTGGTCGCAGCCAATCCACGAATCGCACAACACATAGCAAGTCAGGTTATAGTTTCCCTCTGCCATGGCCAGAAACTTCCCCATTGCAAGGCGAGAACCGCTCTTGACCTTCTCCACTGCTTCTTTTATGGCAGCAGTTTTTTCCTTGGGACTGGCACCAAGGACTTCCATTCTCTCGTCAATGGCTGTCGAAGCAGCGCTCACTGCAGCAACCTCATTCATGAAACTGATCTTATGGGAGAACCACACGCTGTTTGAGTTGGGATCCGCTAGCAAAAGCCAGAAGTTCTCTTCCTTGTGAAACGGGTAATGGGGAGCGTGGGGAAGGGCGCCGACCAACCCGTTTGCGCGCTTTAAGGTGACCCAAGCCTTGACGGTTACAACATCACCCTCTTGCACACCTTCCTCACCTTCAGTCTCGCAAGTAACTTCAACAGTCAAGGAAGGAATCATCTCCATCACCTTCTCCACGTCTGCTACTTGAGGAGGAGACAAACCAGCTACTTGAGAGAGAAGTTCTGCACGCTCATCAACAGATATGTCTTGGAAGTCCTGAAACGTCCGAACCTTCTACGAAACATACAAACAACGGAAAATTCAGGAGAAATAACTCAAGCATGTGACATTTAATCTATTTTGACATCATAAAGCTTCTGATTACATTGTAAATGTTGGGAAGCAAAAGAGGATTCAAGGCTTCCAGCACAAACAGCCGCGAGTAACATGTAACATACCTTTCGGGTTATTTTTTTGATTATATCATCATTAAAATACGGAAGCTGTAGAAATGGAGCAATTCCATCAACAGATCCTCCAGCTCCAGCTGCCTTCCTAGCAGAAAGAGGAACAGCCTGCGCCGTGGTCAATGGTTGTGAAGCCAGTTAGCACATGATGCTTAGTATTTAAAAAGTTCAAAAATGATCTGCCAATTAAGTACCTGAACAACGCACTGAGAGAGTTCATTAACTCCAACTGCAGGCCTGAGCCAGCCATGCCCTTTGGAATTTCGTGGAACGATAGCCATCTGCTCGCACAAAATTTATAACATTGTGTGTGTAAGAGAGAGAGGACAAAAGATTGCAGAAAAACTCATTCCCAGAGAAGGATGGCAATTGTCAATACTTTTGGTAAATTGACTACTTCAATTTAAAGCAGAACAACTTGTTTCCTAACAGTGGCAAAGTGAAATCAAATATCAGTTGTAGATAAAGAAACAGAGAACTAGCATTTTTTTTACAATAAATTTCTCCATCTCTTAATTGATAGACAGGGAACAGAGTTGGTTACTTATTTGTACGCTTTGTTTGACCTTCACCCGCTTCACTTCACATGAGCTGATCATTATTCTAATAAGCATAAGTTGATGATGATTTGTAAATAAGAAAAATCCTGCCGACAAAATCTCCAAAAAAAAAAATTAGGGAATCACTTTTTTTATACAAGCAACATTCATGTATTCAAAAGAATAAGCTATCACTAAGTTTTGCGCACAGGACACAATCTATACTCTGACATTGTGCTTAAAATAATTCACACCATCAAGACGTTGTTGTGTCTGGCTATATAACGTACGTGCAAATATTAAACAGATTAGTTTCTAGGCATTATGGTTTTACTCTCAATTCATCTTTCACCACAATGTCCTAGATTTCTGTTCCTTAAACAATCTGCATATGTTAGAGACACTCTTTTCTTTGGAAATATAAGTGTTGACAATCATAAGGACTTAAAGATAACCCCTAGTAAATTTATCAAGATCTACTGAAAAAGCAGCTTAAAATTGTGCCTTTTCATGGCCATATCACTTGTAACCTCCATATAGTTCAGCAATATAAGAGTGTCATAGCAGCCAGGTGTGGAAGCCCTTTAGAACAATCTGTAAGATATTGGACTGCATGAAGTTTCATAGAAAACTTTACGAGTGCTACTTACAAGAAAACAATGAGAGTATTAGGATAGTGTAACCTTGATTAGTTCTTCAAGGAGACGAGGAGTAAATTCTAGCACCCTCTTGCAATCATGTTCCAGATCTGGGGTTAACGATGCAGTTTCACGAGTCAAATGTGCTTGAATCAACAGTTCAGTCTGTGAATAAAGAAACCAATTAATGATCGAGATCAGATCATGGTTATCCAACTCAATGCCAAAAAGGATTACCACCTTCAAGGTGCACTTTTACCTTAACAAGTGCTGGGTGCTGCTTCCAAAATTTTGCTTGTTCTTTTTTTATATTTTTAAGGTCTAAGCTCAACTCACTTTTAACTGTCACAAAGAGTTTATGAAGTGGTTCATCATCAGATCTTCTAATGGGAATTTCTAAGAATTCAGCTGCCCTGACAAAGACCTCCATGACTTTGCTGCATGTTATCACATCAATGGACAAAGATTTCAAGCATAAATATTCCATTTTAAAGTAACTATACGAAATTGAACATGAAAAGATGCATTCCATGGTCTGAGATGTATTGCTTAGACCATGAAAACAGTACATTGTCACCAAACATGCAGTTTGCATCTTTTTCTATGGGAAGATACCACAAACAGTTAATATTTGTAATCCATATGGGACAGGGAGACTGAAACTATTTCTAATAAGCTTTATACATAAACAGAATGCATGTCTTAATTATGAAAATTCATGATTATGACTTAAATATTCATATATATTTAATTGCAAGACCAAATTGTTTACACCAATCAATGTATGAATGAAGAAAGAGAACATATACCTAGGGGCCAAGGAAGGTTTCATCAAGTGGAAATAGGCTGCCAGTGTGTCATTTTTCACATAATTTCCAGTATACTTCGAAGATCTAGACAGGTATATAACTGCCAGAACAAGTGGCAACAATATACAGATACCAACTATCCAAATCAATAAAATCCCACTCGATGCACCATCAATATTGAGGAGAAACTGAGGAAGGGCGATTCCCATTTGAAAACCCTGCACCGTACATATTATGGGGTTAGGTTTTAGTCATAGCCAGTACTTCAAATTTCTAGATACCATTGCTTCAATTTCCACCTATGTTTATACATAACAGTAAACAACATGAAGCTTTACAAGCAAGTTTATTACCTGCCTACCATCAGGATGACCATATTTTTCAAAGTTCTCCCGGGAGATTGGATCTGTCAGAGCCTGGTAAGCCTTGGATATGAACTCCACAAAATACTTATTGGCAGCTGAAAATAAGTACAGACAGAACATCTTGTTAATGATATTAGGATTTAATGTATAGATTTGCATTTAAAGGGTTTAATGTATAGATTTGCATTTAAACTAAATAGCTTAGAATTAGTGATATCCCTAAAATTAAGGGATTGTTATTTCCTAATTTTACATGATTTGCTTGTATAAATAGGCAGCTTAACTATGAATAATATATCAGAGGAAAATTTCATGGCATCAGAGCCTACTCTGATTCTAGTTCCCTTCTTCCTTCTCAATCTCTGATTTTGCTCTCTTAAAAAAAAAAAAAAAAAAAAAAAAACACTCCAGCCATCACTTATCTCAATGGCTGATACTGCTAGTAGTTCTTCTATGTCTGTCACCTCAAATTCGTCACTGGTTATAACTAACCACAAGCTTGATGGAAATTTTTTTTTGCATTGGTCTCAATCGGTTCTAATGGTCATTCGTGGTCGTGGAAAGATTGGCTATCTTAATGGTGATCTCCCACGTCCAAGTGCAACAGCTTCTACGAGCGAAGCTTGGGAACTTAATAACTCCATCGTCATGGCGTGGCTCATCAATTCAATGGAGCCTCAAAGCAGTCGAACTTACCTGCTTCTCAAAACTGCAAAGGATATTTGGGATGCAGTTAAGGAAAATTATTCTGATCTTGAAAATTCATCTCAGGTTTTTGAACTGAAGCTGAAACTGAAGGACATTCGGCAAGACTCCAATGAGGTGACAACCTACTATAATCAGTTGAAGACCTTATGGCAAGAGCTTGATCTATTCTACGAAGCTGATTGGGGAGAAACAGAAGAACATAAAAAATTCAAAGCCCATCTTGACAAAGAAAGGCTTTATGATTTTCTTGCTGGTCTTCACCGTGATCTTGATGAAGTTCGTGGCCGAATTCTTGGCCGACGGCCTTTGCCGACTATTGGCGAGGCATTTGCAGAAGTACGTCGCGAAGAAAATCGGCGTCGTGTCATGCTAGGTGAAACCAAATCCCTAGGTCCTACCTATGGGGACAAATTTGTAGAGAATAGTGCATTGTTCACTCGAAATGCTCATTCCCAAAATCGCTCTACCCCATCCTCTACTCGATCCACGGCCTCACTACCCTCTGACTCTTCACATCAAAGACCTCGTGATATTGGCAATCGTCCTTGGTGCAGTCACTGTAACCGGATCGGACATCCTCGAGCGACTTGTTATCAGTTGAATGGTTTTCCCAAGAAGCCGCATCCATCACAGCGCAACCACAAGGTCTTAACCGCTTCAGCCACTGATTCTGCTGACTTGTCCAATGTTCAACTGACAAAAGAGCAGCAAGAAGTCCTTCAACAATTGTTGTTACAACACGTATCCACATCTACAAGCAATCTCACCATTCAAGGTAGTGCTCTTAACTCGGCTTCTATCAGCCGCAAAAACTCTCAAATCTGGGTCCTGGACTCCGGTGCATTTGATCATATGACTGGAGATTCCTCTTTATTTGCTTCTTGTGCTCCGAATCACTCTTTATCACGCGTTCGCATTGCTGATGGTTCTCTTTCTGCTGTTGCTGGAATTGGCAGTGTGAATTTGTCACCAACAATTACCCTAAAAAATGTTCTTCATGTTCCAAAGTTATCTTACAATTTACTATCAATTAGTAAACTAACTCAAGATAACAAGTGTTGGGCTAATTTTTCTTCTACTATGTGTCTTATTCAGGAACAAACGACGGGGAGGGTGATTGGCAATGCAAAGGCAGTAGATGGCTTATATCTATGGGAGGATCATTTGTCAACAAATAAATCTTCAAGTGGTTTTTCAGTATCTGTCAATAAAGATGTAATGTTGTGGCACAATCGCTTAGGTCACCCAAACTTTAGGTACCTAAAACGTTTATTACCTCATCTATTCCTCAATAAAAGTTTAGACTCTTTGCATTGTGAATCTTGTCAAATGTCCAAGCATACCCGTGTTCCTTATTCTGTTAGACCATATGTTGAATCCAAACCGTTTTCATTAGTTCACAGTGATATTTGGGGTCCATGTCGTGTTGGTAATATTTCTGGTGCACGTTGGTTTATTACGTTCATTGATGATCATTCTCGAGTCTGTTGGCTATATCTTCTTAAAAAGAAATCTGAGGTTCCCCAAATTTTTAAAGCCTTTCATTCCATGATAAAAAACCAATTTCAGACTCAAATTCAAACCTTCCGCACTGATAATGGTCGTGAATATTTCAATTCTACATTGGGCCCATATCTTTCATCTCATGGTATCATTCATCAGAGTTCTTGTCCGGATACTCCCCAACAAAATGGAGTATCTGAACGAAAAAACCGCCATCTTCTCGAAGTTGCCCGTTCTATAATGTACTCTATGAATGTACCAAAATATCTATGGGGGGAAGCTGTTCTTACTGCATGTTATCTTATAAATCGCATGCCATCAAAAACACTTTCATTCCAAACTCCTTTGTCTGTTCTTACCCATAATTACCCACAGTTCCCTTTAGGATCAATGCCTCTCCGTGTCTTCGGTAGCACTGCTTTTGTTCATACTCATGGGCAGTCCAAACTTTCTCCGAGGGCTAATAAGTGTGTATTCATAGGATATTCTCCAACTCAAAAAGGATACAAATGTTACTCCCCAACTCTCAAACGTGTCTTCATGTCCAAAGATGTAACGTTCTTTGAATCTGTACCTTACTTATCCTCCACTCATCTTCAGGGGGAGGGGGAGGGGGAGAATCTGAAGGAAGATGAGACGTTAATCTCATTATGCCACCCAGAAAACACTATAACCAAACCTAAACCTAATTCCATTCACTCTCCAACAATACCCGAGCCTGAGTCCAATCTTGTTAATCCCATGCCAAATCTACCTATAGAGTCTCCTCCTCCGCAAACTGGAAAACCACTGATGGTTTATACTCGCCGACATACTACTGTTTGTAACCATGATAATGTATCTGCTGCCCAAGATTGCCAGGATCCTATCCCTGCTGATTGTTCCCCTGAACAAGTGCTTAGTGAAGATAACACTGTTGTGGCTCAGCCTGCTTCACCTTCTGCTGTGGCTCAACCTGCTTCACCTGCTGCTGTAGTTCAGCCTCCTTCACCTGACCTTCCAATTTCTCTAAGGAAGGGCACCCGAGCATGCACCTTACATCCAATCTCCAGGTTTATTGCATACAGCAAGTTATCTCCTACTTATCAGGCATTTATTACTAATCTTTCCACAGAATATGTTCCTAAAGATATACACGAGGCACTTAAATGTCCGAAGTGGAGACTAGCTGTTCAAGAAGAAATGCAGGCACTTGTAGGTAACAAAACATGGTACCTCACGGACTTGCCTACAGGAAAACAAGTTGTGGGATGCAAGTGGATATTCACCAATAAATTCAATTCAGATGGCAGCCTAAATCGTCATAAGGCTAGACTTGTGGCTCGGGGATTCACTCAGACATATGGCCTTGATTACACAGAAACATTTGCCCCTGTCGCCAAACTCAATACGGTTCGCATTCTAATTTCTATTGCAGTTAATCTCGATTGGCCTCTTCTACAGCTAGATGTCAAGAATGCATTTCTTAATGGAGACCTATTAGAAGATGTCTACATGGAAACTCCACCTGGATTTGAGGGACCAAGGGGAAAGGTGTGCAAGCTCATGAAAGCTATTTATGGTCTAAAGCAATCTCCAAGGGCTTGGTTTAGTCGTTTCTCCAAAACCGTAATCAGTCGAGGATACACTCAAGGGCAGTCTGATGATACTCTTTTTATCAAGCATTCAGCATCTCAAAAGGTATCCATCCTCATTGTTTATGTTGATGACATAATAATGACTGGGGATGATCATGAAGAAATCAAGAATTTGAAACATTATCTGAATACCAAATTCCAACTTAAAGAACTGGGCTCATTGAAATATTTTCTTGGAATGGAAGTGGCTAGGAACAACACGGGGATCTGTATTTCTCAGCGTAAATACACATTAGATTTATTGGAGGAAACTGGCATGCTTGGTTGCCGACCAGCGGAGACACCTATGGAGTTGAACCACAAAATAGGCATTGAGGAGGATAGTGAGAAAGTTGATCAGGGAAGTTATCAACGACTTGTTGGGAAACTGATTTATCTTGCTCATACTAGACCAGATATCGCCTTTCCTGTAAGTGTTCTAAGTCAATTCATGCATGCTCCCAAGCAAAAACATCTTGATGCTGTTTATAGAGTACTTCGATATCTCAAGGGAGCTCCTGGTAGAGGTCTTTTATTTAAGAAGACTGACTGTCGATCCATTGAGATTTTCACAGATGCCGATTGGGCTGGGTCTTCTTCAGATCGACGATCAACGAGTGGTTATTGTACCTATGTTTGGGGAAACCTTGTGACTTGGCGGAGTAAGAAACAAGCAGTTGTAGCTCGCAGCAGTGCTGAAGCGGAGTTCCGAGCAATTGCTCACGGATTGTGTGAAGGGATTTGGCTACGGCGCGTGATGACAGAATTGAAGGTGAAGCATCTAATTCCAATGAAACTATATTGTGATAATAAGGCAGCAATCAGCATTGCTCATAATCCTGTTCACCATGACCGTACAAAACATGTAGAGGTGGATCGTCACTTTATTAAAGAAAAGATTGAGGATGGAAGTGTTTGCATGACCTATATCCCCACCAAGCAGCAAATAGCCGATATTCTTACGAAGAGCTTACCAAAACCGAGCTTTGAAGATCTTTGTACCAAGCTGACCATGTTTGATATACATGTATCAGCTTGAGGGGGGGTGTTAATGATATTAGGATTTAATGTATAGATTTGCATTTAAAGGGTTTAATGTATAGATTTGCATTTAAACTAATTAGCTTAGAATTAGTGATATCCCTAAAATTAAGGGATTGTTATTTCCTAATTTTACATGATTTGCTTGTATAAATAGGCAGCTTAACTATGAATAATATATCAGAGGAAAATTTCACATCTCATAAAAAAGGTTTCTTGATTTGACATAAAACAAGCACAGCAGAACCAAATACGTAAACCTACCTGGGTCAGGGGGTTCTTATCAGGATGGTACTGGATGGAGAGTCTCCTATAGGCCTTCTTAATTTCGGAATCTGATGCTCCAGGCTCTAATCCAAGAATATTGAATGGCTCAAAGACTTCAATCTGACAAGATGCATAAATTGTTGTGCTCAGCAGACTGCAAATTGCAGTCATTGAATATCACATACAGTGAGAAACGGAAGGACAAGTGTTTGTGGTGGGGGGAGGGAAATAATAGTGTATCTATAATCATTGGATACCTCACGGCTCATGTTTTTAATGTAATAAACAAGAAACCCCATGATGACCCATAGCAGCACCAGAGTCAAGTTACCACATGTGGAGACGTTTGCAATCTGAAAGAATGAAACTAATGGTAAACTTCTTATACCAGTTACAGCAGCCAAAGTATAACATGTCCACTACTTAATAAGTGCACAAACCCGTTTAAAAACTGATTTGCGATATTTCCCTGATCGAGCGCAGTCGGAACACGCACAGTGGATACTCTTTGCTTTCTTTGAGATAGCATTGAATGATTTCAGTAAAGTATATGGAACTAAAGGCAAGGCAATCATCGATAAAATGAAAATTGGAAATAATGCATTGTTTTCTTCTGAATTAGCCATGAGAATGCTCAATCCTTGTGCTGTCTACAATAAAAATACCTGCCAATAAATGTAAGACTGAATAAAAAATCACTTGAGATTGATATGGAAAAAGAAAAACACCTCAAGAAAACATGTGACATTCATGTATCTAAAACAAACAGTAAGAGCACACGCTGCAAGAACCTCCAATCAATCTAAACAAGAATAAAATTAGAGCTAAGAAGCGTAAGGGACGAATGTAACCAGTAAATGATATGATTATTAGTTTATCACTCCCCACAATACTTCCACCCAAACTATTCTCAAAAATTAAAACCAAACACATTCATGTTACTGAATGAATTTCCTAAATAAAACACCACATCCTCGTATTCTTCTCTAGAAAAACACAAAGGCCATCTAAACACTTAATTTTTCCGAATACCAGTCAACCACTTATGAGCAACGAATGCATAAATTTTGTTCTTAATCAAGGCAGCAAACAGATATAGAATCAACTCTAGTAGAGACTTGTTTCAAGTGAAAAGAAAACTCAATTCAGAAATATAATTTGCTAATGCGTCTAAACCCAAATAAAACAAGTTGAGAAAGCCCGAAGAAAACTAGGTCTTTAGCTTCAGAGGAATCAAAAGCGAAATGTGCATGATGCATTAACACCGAACTGTTCTATCCATCTACACACACAAAAACCACCCAAAAAATAAATGAAAACCGGCAAACAACGATCATAACCCCCTGTAAAACCCCTACCGGAAAAAGAAAAAAAAAATTCAAAATTTAAACCGTCATCACGAACGAAAACAAGAACCCATATGGACATCACAACCAAATCACTTGAACATTAGTAAATTTACCAAGAACCGAACGATCTGATGAATCTAGGCAGCAGCAGCATGCGTGAGAATGTGATCAACAAAATGATGCCAATATTAGAGAAGAGGGCCTCCGTCTGTGTTGTGTTTTGGTTAATTGGAATTTGGACCCTCTTCTGAAATCTCTAGCCAGCGTGCGAAAATGTTAACGAAAATATTGTTGCGAATTGTCTGAATTCAGGCCTTGATATTATTTGCAAGGCCAAAGTTGACATCTTCGGATCCTATCCAATTTATTGCAGATTCTCATAGTCAATGCATAGTACATTTCTTGGATTGATTAACTTGTAAGAAATTAAAGTTAAATATTTATCATCAAAGAATAAATCTACTCTCATTTGATTATTGCATCACAATTTCAATAATTAGTATTTTAAAATATATCACTTATTTTTAAAAATTATTTCAATCTTGAATATTTAAATTTGAAAAATTATTAATTACTCCTTCACAGCTGTGTCCATTTTTTTAAAAGCATAATCACCTAAGTTATATATTTTTTATATTCTCGACGTCCCACCATTTGTGTCAGTGAAATGCATATAAATAATAATGGTTGAAAAAAAATAAAGATATTATCATTAGCTTTGACCGAAATAAAGAAACTATAGGTAGTGATAAATGAGTGAATAGCTTGGCACCGTTTGTTGTGCATGGAACAGAGTTAGCCACTTACATATTGTAACTTCCAAGTTTTGAGAAAAAATTTGCTGACTTCTCATTATAATTAAAGTAATCATGAAATGTTAGGATTTATAATTTTCTCAATACAGAAATTGAATACTTTTTTACACATATATTTTTATTAATAATCCTAAAAAAAATATGATTACAAGAGCAACAACCACATTAAACTAAATGAAACCCAACATAAATTGTGTACCATCTGATCTATCACTATGGATTACCATTAATAAATAAATATTTTTAGAATAGCTTAATCCATGTTTGATTATTAATTGTTACTTTACGACCATGTTCGTTTTAATTTAACTCCTAGTGGGTGTTGTATTTTAATTAAGTAAGATAGAGAAATGTGGGGGAATAAGAATAAAAATGCCTTTATTTATTGCAAGTGACTCATGTGATTATTATATTTAACGAGTATTTATAAGTGTACACAAATAAATAAATATAACATATAGAGAATGAATAAAATTATAATTGTGCTAAGTTGATGTACTATCTTAGATTGTTGACAATATCTAATTAATTAATTAACCAATGATATGACTTAAACTATTAAATAAATAATTTTCATTTAGTGAACTCCTTTTCAAATTATGAAGAAATTGTGAAATCCATAAAATCTGTCTTGTTCCTCTATATATATAGATGACATTGGCAATTTAAATTAAAGATGATATAAATGTGGTGTTTATATACTACTAGCACAATCAATCGACAAAATTAAATAATTTTCTTAAATTTCTCTACCCCTTTTTCCCTTTCAACTCGAATAATAAACAAATACATTCTTATAGTGCGGTGCGGTGAGATTTCTTATGATAAAAAATCATAAATTCAAATGTTGGTATTTTAATTATTTTCTGTTTTTCATTAATGATATATATACCATGTTAAATATATGTTTACTGCTGTATTTTTTCGTAGTCGGCCTAATTAAAAAATGAAATATCAGTTATAATAATTAGACATGTAGAGATTAGAGCATGTGATAAAAAATCAATTCTTTATCACTTTTTTTACGTGGATTTTTATCATGTGTAATTATTTTTCAAGCAATGAAACATTTCCAACCAATAAAATAAACAAGAAAAATACATTAATGTGTATTAACGAAAAATGATTTAGCAGCAAATAAGGCCATACATATATTAGAGAAAATTTGAGGCTAATGAGTTCCTCATTCATAAACTACTTTTTCCTGCATAATTTTTAAAAAATAATATAATAATTAAATCACATCCCACTTAAATATTTTGGATATATCAGGAACTCATACTTTTTTAAACATAGATAAAACACTTTAATTAGTTGCACCTAATATTATTGACTTGAAGTTTAAAAAGAAGAACAAATAAATTAATAAAACTCATTGGTTTTCCAAATGTCGGGTCCTAACTTAATTTCCCCACAATAATAAGGTTTTTTTTCTTTATCTTACCACATAATATTTCTATAGTTGACACCATTATATATTCCTTATTTTTTTATATTATATACTAACAACTTATACACATAAAATTATACTAATATTGCAATAAGTGAATGTCCCAACTTTAAAGCAAATGGGTTCTATAAAGATCCAAATACTAAGATTAGTACGTGTTGATTTTAACGCATTTAATTTAGTATGTATTGAAAACAAGTATTAATGTAATTGAAATCAACATACATTATAATGTGTTTGTCAGGATTGAATTCCACAAGTAGTAATGTAACTTTATTAGTGTTGAAGTAGGACAAATTAACATTTAATAGTACTATGTAATTTTGTCAGTATTGAAATCGTAAGTGCTCTTTGTCGGTAAAGAAATCGACAAATACTTGTATATAATGTTGGTATAATATACAATCATAGCATATTGATATAGTTTGGAAACACCATTTCCACATTGATTTAAATATAAGCAAATTTAGAATGCACTTATTTTGGAGAAGTAGTGCTAAACTGAAAACATACATGAAATTGTTGCTCAAACCCAACTCCATATTGGTATTGGGCATGAATCATGATGCATTGATTCAAGTCAAGTAGTGAAAAGATGGGCACCATTCAATGAAAAAAGAATATGGCATAAATGGCTGTGGTGCTACCAACCCAATATCAATTGCCCCCCCTTTTGACATTTCCAAAAGTCAATGTAAAAGGCTAGAGATTCCAACCCATTCAAATCCCACATCCCACTACCTTTCTAATGTTAACTATTTTTCTTTTCCTTTTACCTAAAATATATATTCAGTCAATTTTAATTTATTATTATACGAACTGCAAACATATTAATACATGTCTGTAATTGTGAATTTTTAATCATATATGTTGAATATAATTTAATATAGTAAAACATTATTTGGAGCATATATAGGGAGTGAAAATCTTTGAATTTTTTTTTTGGGTATTAATGATTATCAAATCTTGCAGCAAACTGAGAAAGGCAAAAAATATCAACTCAAGACAGACTCCTCTCTCTCTACTTAAATTTACTCGCATGGCTGTAAACATACTATATTGTTTTTGGTTGCAAAAAGTCAGCGCCGTCCATCTTCATCTCTATCTCTATTCTCTCTCTCACCACTGATTCACTCAATATTCTAAAACGAGAAGCGATCGCATTGTTTATTGAGCAAAAAACAGAAGAAAAAGAAAAGATATAGGGCATTTCTTGTTCATAGTCTGATGGATGAGGATGATGATTGGGATCTCCACGCGGTGGTGAGAGGATGCGCCCCCGCCCCCGCCGCCGCCGCCGCCGCTAACAACCATCCTTTTCCCCATTTACACTCTAGTTTTCCTTATCATGATGACCAAAAGTCATTTGATTTTCCTGGTCTCGTGGATGACGGTCGAAATGATCCTTTCCAGGATTTGCTAGAGATCAACCAAGATTTCTGCTTCGACGATCCGCCGCCAACCTCCGCCGCCGGGATAATGACCGCCCCACCGCCTCTTGTTTTGCAACCACATCAACATATCATGCAAGTCAGACCACCGCTGCCGATTCAAGAAAATGTGCAGTTTAATATCAGTCCTACTCTTGGACAGAATTCAATTCCTCAGCCCATTCGACCACGGAGGAGGTACCTCTCCTTCTCTCTCTCTCACACACACACACACACTCTCTATAATAATATGTATAATTGTATCATTTACATGAACAGGAAAAACCAGCAGATCATGAAATTGGTTAGGCAAATGACTCAAGAAGAACTCTCTGCTGATTCATGGGCATGGAGAAAATATGGTCAAAAACCCATAAAAGGCTCTCCTTATCCGAGGTTGTCGCTTTGCCTTCTTCCTATTTAATTTAATGCCGGATTTCAGTCTTTCAATTTCTTGATTGGAGTTGGGCATATATTCTTGCTGTAGTCTATAAATGAAAATTCATGTTTTTTTCTTTAAATATTATTCTTCAGAAACTACTACAGGTGCAGCACCTCCAAAGGCTGCTCCGCCAGGAAACAGGTGGAGCGCAGCCCAAATGATCCCGAAGTCTTTGTGGTCTCCTACTCCGGCGAGCACACTCACCCGCGGCCTACTCACCGTAGCTCACTCGCCGGAAGCACCCGAAGCAAATTCGCCTCTCCACCGCCCAAGGGTGGCGGCAGCGGCGCCATTAATACGATCATATCTCAAAAGGGTCCGATGAGTTCTTCTTCTTCCTCATCACCCGCTGCTGGTTCGAGTTTCTCTCCTGCTACTCCGTCGATGGAAGCTGAAGCCGCGGCCCAGAACGACGACGTGAACATGGCCGAGGAGGTCGACGAAGATGACGATAATGTAATCATGATTCCGAATGATTTGATGAACGACGACGATGATATTTTCAGAGCATTTCAAGATTCCGATGATCACTCGAGTGGTGGCGGCTGCGACTTCTTCTCGTATGGTTTGGTATCGTCTCCTCCATGGACGCCCACCAGCTCTGCAGGAAACGCCTCCACGTTGCACGGCGGTGGCAGCTGAAGTCGCCGGAAAAGTTGGGGACATGACCTGGAAATCATAAAAATCCTTCCGACGTTGTATTATACATGGATGGAAAAATAATGGAGGCATCTAGGAATATCTGCCCCCTCCACCAACATTAATTTTCTTTTTTTATAAACTACTATAGTGCTTTATTAATATAATATTTCTTTCTAATTTTAGAGTTTACTTATGGGTTTGTATAAACTATAAAGAGAATAGATGCATGGTTCCTGTAATTTTAATTTTATGTAATGCCTCTAAATTTATATATAAAAAGGTATTAGATTAATTAATTAATGTTTTTCGTGTATCAAATTCCCGAATATTTTATTTATTCTTCGACGTGATTCCAACTTGCAATGCCTGAATATTTTAGTGAAAAGTTAGTTTTGAACATAAAATAAATAAATACAACACTACTTTTTTACGAAGAAAATAATTTTGATTGCTCAAATTGGGTACTGAAAAATTCATTATCCCATATCGAATATATAAGAATGAGATTCTTTATATACAACAGTCCAACCAAAAAACAAAATCATATTTCTAAAAAGAAGTTTGTGCAGTGCAAATTTTCATCCGACTCCTCTTAAATAGCAAACAATAGTTAAAAAAACAATAACAACGTGGATATCATTTTCCCAACGGGCTAATACTCTTTAACTAATTGAGAATATTAATTTAATATTAACCACCTTTCACCCCTAAAAAACAAAAGAGGGGCGGCGCTCAAGATCATCTTCAAATTTATTAGTACCTCCATCTCGGATGAATTATCCATTTTATTTTTGATATAATAATTAATGCGAATAGAGATAAAAGAAATTAATATTTTATTAGTGATGTGTATTAATTTTCCATTTTAAATAAGTAAACAATTAAATGAGACGGACAAAAAAAAGGAAAGATAGACAATTAAAGTAGGACATAGGGAGTTGTAGGTATGGGTGAGAATTGGTCAGACCAGGCTTTGACCCGATAGGCATGGGCCTATTTAAAATTTCATAGATCTTAGCCTGACCTATTAATCCAGACAAAAACTTGCGTTAGGCACGCCTAAACGGTTTAGGCGGGTTTTATCCATACCCAAATAGGTTTACCCATCCCAAATAGGGTTTATTAATCACCAAATAGGGTTTATTAGATGGGTTTGACTTGAGTTAATAAATAAAATCCGACTAAACCGTTTAGGCGTGCCTAAGCTCAGACCTTCTCATTAATCCAAATAGGCTTTTATAAAGGTCCAGGCCTAACCTATTTAGTTATGAAGACCGAATTTTTGGCCTACTCAAGGCTTATTTCAGCCTATATAATTATTATTATATATATATTTTTTATTTTTTTTTATTTTTAGTGATTCTACTCCATAAAAAATTATAGATATGCCAAATAATTTTGCGATTTACTAATAATTTTTTTTTTTGAAGTTTATAATTAGTATATTTAACAATTTATACATATATTTATGGTTAATATCATATAATACTCTGTGGCCCATCTAATATATATGTGTAGTTATTAATAAATTTTTAATGCCCAACAAATTGTTTAATAATTTAACAATCAATTTAATTTATTGTTTGTTAATTATAAATATTATATTAAATATTAAGTAATTAAAATATTAATAATTTATATAATATATTATTTAAATAGGCTGGCCTGTTATGTTTAAAAGGTCTAATTTACAGCCTGAACCTGAGTCTGTTTATATGTGTAGGCTTTTTAAAAAGCTCAAACCTAGCCTATTTGTCAAACAGGCCGGGCAAGGCCAGGCCTAAGGCCCCTGTCGGGTAGCCTGACCTATTCCCACCCCTAGTTGTAGGTGTCGCTTCTTATCATACATCAAATTATTATTATTATTATTATTATTATTATTATTATTATTATTATTATTATTATTGTTGTTGTTGTTGTTGTTGTTGTTGTTAATTTTCGAATTTTTGAGATATATCTTTTACAAGAATATTTGATAAGATAGTACGGAAATTCTGCAAATAGAGATAATAAATAATACTTGATTGCTCGGTAAATCTCAATTGCTTGTCTGTGAGTATTTATTGTTGTAATTAATGTGTTTATTTACAATGAATAAGGTGTTATTTATAGGAATGAATACATGACAGTTCAAATGAATAGTTGCATCTCTTCAATTGAAAACAGTAGTTTGAACAAGCACATTCTTTCGACCGAGCTAGGAGTAGTTCGGTCAACGAGTAGTTTCGTCCAACTTTAATTGTTCAAAGAGCTTGCCTTGGTTAAGTTTTGATCATATTCTTGGGTTTCTTTCTTGGACTTTCTTATTTGATAAACTCAAAATGGGTTTGCTATTTTTTTTGTCACAGCAATTATTATTATTGTGTTACACCAATCGTCTACGAGATAATGTAGTCCTATACTCTTTTTTTCCTACTTATTCAATTGCATTTTAATTCATCTTTTATGCTATTGTAACTACTAGATTTGCACCCGCACGTTGTGCGAACTGAATAGATAATATTTTATATTATAATATAATAAAAATATTATATATTTTTATGTAATTCTTTTTATAAAACTTATTAGTTCATACAATAAATTACACCATTTCTATTTAAACATAGTAAATAGAATAAATTAATGAAAATATAATATTTTAATTAAAAAATGATAAATATAGTTTTATTGAGTTTTGTTATTGTTTATCGCATACTAATATAGTATAATATAAAATATTAGCAATTAAAATTAAATAAAAATAAAAATAATATTTGTGACTTTTTTCGGTTAAAAACTATTATAAAAATATAGTAGATTTTGGCAGGAACAGTTACATGACTATTCTCTTTAAATATATATATAGATATAAAGATTAGTAATTCACAGTGTGTCTTGCATAAAATAATTATATTTTAAGCATTGAAACAAAAATATAAGTCTATAAAATAATAGTTGTAATTGTAGAAGATCATAATAATTATATAAATAGATAGTGTTCGATAAAATATATAGAATTCAAATTTAAAATTTTGAGATATTCTTTAATAGATTATAATTTGAATAAATGTCTCCTTAATATCCTCAAATTTATAAATTAAAATTTCATGACTCTTGCATCATGTCACACATATTATATTTAAAAATGCTATACATCTTAACATAAAATAATGAGTTTAAGAATAATTTTTTTCTTCAAACTTGTCATAGGAATTAAATTATTTCTAAAATTTCTTGCTTGAGTTGAATTTGCAAGAAATAAAAATTAAGTTAATATTTCAATTTGTAAGAATAGTAGTAGTAAACCACATACAATAACTGAGATATGAACAAAATATTGATAGGCTAAAAATAATATTTGAGAATTGTCAATACAAATTTGGTGGATAAAATTGGTCTATTTATTTTAATTGTCAATTGATGTGAAGGGAATAAAAAAAATGAAAGATTTAAAAAAGAAAAAAAATGAAATAATTGTTATCTCCTATTTTAAAATAATTATTTCTCTATTTTAATATATTATATTGATATTAATATTAAAAATAAAAAAATATGGTATAAAAGTTTTTGGCGGGAGTAGTTATTTTTGACTACTCTCCTTTAGTATATATATAGATTACAGCCTAGGGCATACAAGTAAAGAAAAAATTACACATGTACATGGAAATTAGTGCAGTACAAAGTTTCGAGTGGTTCTAATTGAGTTTATAGGAATTTTATTCCAAGTTTTTAGGTTAGGGGATTTTATCCCAAATAATTAAGTTTCTGAGAATTTTATCCCAAGTTTTCTAGGTTAGGGAATTTTATCTCAACTTTTAATTTTGTTTGGAATATCATCCCAAATATTAACTTTGTAACATATTTGCTGAATCATTATTTTTTTTACATGTACACGTCCATGTAGAATTTTTTTTTATCCAAAGAAAAACAAAAGCATGTAAGCAATTTAAATCCAAAATCCCTAAATTCTCAAATACTTCCTTCTTAAATCCCGTCTCCTCCTCCCCTCATTCCTCAGCGGTGGGATTTTTGATCATTTTTTTAATGCTGGTTAGGCCCATCGATGAGGTCAAACCTCTAGCACAGAACAAAGAAAGGGATCTAAAATCACCTCTTGCACGCAGGAATGAAAGCGTTGAGAGATACATCTCAACCGCTGCAGAATCGAGCAAGCAGCGCGCAGTTGTTACGCAGATCACATAAGCTTCACTGCAGCTGAGTTCGTGGAGATGCGGGTGCTCGATGCATGCTTCATCATCGCATTAGTTCAAAAATTCCACCGTTGAGGAATGAGGGGAGGAGGAGACGGGATTTAAGAAGGAAGTATTTGAGAATTTAGAGATTTTGGATTTAAATTGCTTAGGTGCTTTTGTTTTTCTTTGGATAAAAAAAAAATTACATGGACGTGTAAATGTAAAAAAAAATAGTGATTCAGCAAATATGAAACAAAGTTAGTATTTGGGATGAAATTCCAAACAAAATTAAAAGTTGGGATAAAATCCCCTAACCTAGAAAACTTGGGATAAAATTCCCAGAAACTCAATTATTTGGGATAAAATTCATAGTTTTCCCTTCAATTTTATAATTTTATGAAAAAATGTGTAAAATTTTGTATGAAACGAATTTATGGGTTTTATTAGACCGATTTAACTATAGTCATATATATTAATCAAATTTTTTAATAAATGATGTGTTTTTTTAGTAAATGATATATTTAATTCTTATTCACAAAATAGTATATTTTTATACAATCAATGATGGATTTGACTAAATATGTCATTTTCAGCGGTATTGATTTTTTAATTCATAAACAATGTATTATTGTAAATTATATAATTCTTTTTTTAGGTGATATATTTTTTCTAATGATCAAACTCATCATTAAATTATGAAATTTTATTCAGTAAATGATTTATAAAATTCATTCTATAATATGAATATTATGAGATCCATCTCATACAATTTTTGTGTGAATCCATCTGTCACATTACCATCTCACAATTCATAGCTTATTAAACCATGTACATGGTAAAATAATTAATTAATTGCTCCTATTTATGTTTTTTGATTTAATTAAATATACCTTTAATTTTAAACAGAAATGAATTGTTATATTTAATTGGACAGTTTCCTTAAATAAACTAACTTTATGAAAAATAAATAGCATGCTTTAAAATACATTGTTACATGTGAATTCAATTGGGTAGAATATGACAGTGGAAAATCAAACACACGTGTCAAATTAATTCATTTCAAAATCAAATTATGAAAACATTTTTAAAATAAGAAATAATTATAAAATGTGTGTATGTTTAGGCAATTAGCTATAAATATAAGGGCAAATATACGAAAATAGTCACTTTTATTATGAAATATTCCTACCTTATTTTGATTATTTTTGTAACGCCCCCAACTGACCTTCCCAACTTTGGGCCGCGCTACAGTCGTGGTTGATGATTTTCAAGTATTTTCATAAATTAAAACAGCGGAAGATTTATCATAATTCAAAAGAGTAATAAGAAATAACGTTTAAACACATTTAAAGGGTAATAATGTAAGGAGTTTAACATTTGTTCACAAAAGCATTTAAAATACGGGAAGGATAAAGTTCAGAGAGCGGTGCAGCAGTGTGTGCAGCGTAGTGAAGATATGCATATGAAGATGCATATCTCAGGATCTTTCAAAATCTGTAAAATCCTTGTTGCGTCTGTTTACACCCCGCACTTCCATCCTCGCTGCTTAACCTGCGTATTTTAGAAATAATACGAGGGGCTGAGTACAATTGTACCCCGTGGAAACATGCCCGAAAAATACAGTTTAAGTAAGAATGCTATGCAACTCACACAGATAAACACGGGGTTTTGTTGAAAGAAACCGTGTTATCTAAAACATTTTATTTCGCACGTGCTATTCGACATGTTATTATATTTGTTTACCGTTGTGTAACTGGAAGCTGGCCTACTTCCAAGTTACGATGAACAGCTGGGAATGGATAAACCACTCAACCCACTGTCATCAATTAGTGCACTAGTCTCAGTATAATACCTTGAGACCCGATCGATTTCAGATAATAAGGCTTCAACCCTTTTTTTTTATATAGGGCTTCTACCCTTTTCTTTTAAGTAGGGCTTCTACCCTTTTCTTTTCATTAGGGCTTCAACCCTTTTCTTTTAATGAGATCAGCGCAGTAATTTCCTGGTACATTCTCATTAAATCATCTCTCTGAAAGCGTCAACTGACAGAGGTACAAATATAATAGCACAAAAACATTTAGCATAGCAATCAGTTAAAACAAAATCATTTTCACACATTTTGTAAATTGAGCATGAAGCTCGGAAAAGCATTTACTTTTACTGAAAATAGTTCCCACCTCGTTTACTTGGCTTATTAGATGCTTGAGCTCAATGATCCTTGTTCTCAAATTCCTACAATTAATCATGGTGTACCCAATTAGGATAAGCGATCTAGGACAACGGTAAACCTCAACAAATTCTAAGAATTAATTTACCGTCAAACTTAAATTCCACATATTTTCCATAATTTCCTTTCGATCTAAACCATCAATATCTATGCATGTTTTACACCCAACATGCTCCCATAATCATAAATTTAACTCAAAAATTCCCAATCAACATGTCACATGCTTCCTCTTTAATTTAACATGCTTCAACCTCTCTTAATCAAAATAGAATTTAATCCGACTCTCGATTACAATAACCTACACCTTAAATATGTTTAACATGCTTGGATAAACATATATTAAACTTAAAAATTGAGAATAACTTAAATCGGATCGAGATAAACACGAAAAATCAAGTTATGGTTCGAGAAAATCACATTCAAACAAGATTTAAAATCTGAAAATAGGATTCTCACCAACTCCGGCGGGCTCACTTCTCTCTACGATAACTTTCTCGTTCCTCGTCCTCTCGAAGCCCACGAGTACTCAAATCGAAGCTTGGAGAACGAGCTTTCAGATGGAGCTAGTGGCTCGTCAAATGGTGGCCGGAGTTGGCCGTAATCGCGCCGGGAACCGGGCAGCGTGGAGAGAGAAATGGGTGGGGGTGCTGGAAATGGTTTTGTGAGTGGAGTGACTTCTCTCTTCCGTATCTCCTTCGACACTCAGCCTCACGACTCGTATTTTAGCTTCACGGAAACCTTGAAGTAAGGGTTACGAAATGCTTTTGATCTTGTGGCCGGAGGCGGTCTGTGGCAGCCGGAATACAGCCGGAAACAGGGACGGCGAGAAGGGGGCTGGGCTGGGAAGAATTCACCACAGTCCGGTGACCCTCCTTCTCTCCTCGATATCTCGCTCGATACTCCGCCTCACGAGCTCCACCTTAGCTCAAAACGAAGCTGGGAGCAAGAGCTACACGTTGGTGGTGCCGGTTCGTCGATATCTTGCTGGAGGCGGCCGGAATGTCGCCGGAAAGGTGACGGCTGTGGTGGATTTTTTTTCTGAAATTTGCACTCTTGCCTTCTCTTTCTCTCTCACTCTACTTCTCCTTCTCCTTTTATTTCTCTCTATTTATTTTGTGTGTATATTTGCTCCAATCTCATGCCCTTATATAGGCATAAAAAGACATTTAATTATTATTATTATTATTAATAATAATAATTTCCCCACTAATTCCTCCACATTACTATTATTAATAA